>JAXIVJ010001799.1:0-72500 GCA_036785665.1 Chirona hameri
ATCACATGCCAGCACGCATGTATGTGGGTGGGTATGTGTGTATGCGAGTGTATGTCTGTACGCATGAACGGGTGGGCGTTGTTCACCTTCGTGCGTGCATAGACGTACTTGTGCCGCCGGTATGTCTATACGCCATGCCTGTCCGATGTGTAAATATGTGCTTATATACGTGCGTGTGCGTGTGCGTGTGTGTGTGTACGTCGCTAGCGTTATCCCAGGTATTAATCAAGTTGGTCTCATTGGCTGATCCGTCATACCCATTCTTCAACAATCACGTATACAACTCCGCGTAACTGAAAACATCTATAATTTTAACTATTCGGAACATACCTACAACTTCATCGCCCCGTCGAGACCGGCCGCGTCACAATGCAGCGGCCATCGCTGGAATGGAATGACAACATCCTTAAAGGGAAGTGTCGACCTTGGTAGATTCGAGCGAGTGCTATACAATGACTAAACAGAGTATGCAGATACAGATTCTGCTATTAATTTGTCATAAAAACCGGGAACGGTGGATATATTAATGAAATAAAATAGTATACAACATGACGTCAATTTCAGATATACGTCACAAACGCGTCACACCTCCCGATTGTATGTGAATCGAATTAGGTAAACAGTGCCTCTGTAAATGTGCGCCGCCGGTTTTATAATGCACACCGTAAGATACACACAATAGGTACGCCATCTGGTAAGCACTCTCTTCTGTACCGTCACATGGTTTTTTTTTTTTTTGTCTGTGTCAACGAACGGAAAAACGGTTATTTTCCTCAAGTCTTTCCTGAGGAACAAATTCACTTTCAAAGAAGGAACCAGAGACACTTTTTGGAAGTTTTAAACATGAAGGAAGCAGATCAATCCCGAGGCCAATTCTAACGCTACGTGACGTCACGGCTGCCCATGATGGGCCATCCGTCATTCCCGCAAAACGCCTTCCACTGCATTTGTTTGGTGAGTTGATTTGCACTGAATATTTATTGTTTTATGTATGAGATGGTTGTGTATGCCATAATGATAACATTAATATATATTGGGATGATCATATTAACATGGCAATATTTGTTTTATTTATATAAGCAATGGCCGAAATAACAGAATCAAAGTTTCGTTTTTACAACATCTTCAAGATTCATTTTCATCTTCAAGATAATTGGACACAATGATATATCTCCAGTTACAAAAGTTGAGTTGCAGTTAAGTTTTTGATTTAAATGTTTTATATAGAAGCACGGCTTACGATCATATAAAGTAAACTTTGAACATGCCGATAGCTTGCTAGCAGCTTCTCTCAAATCAAACGTGTTGACTGACAATGAGCTTGACAATCGGTTCGTATACATTCAACGAAAATAATTAAAACCAATATTTGCCTACAACTTTGACTTAATTTGCAATGCATATGGATGAATATTTATGAGCCCAGAGGAGATATTTGATTATGGCAGATTTCAACCAACGAAATGAAGAGCGATCTGCATATGATCACATCACATGCATATGAGCGAGCTGCACTGGGGATGATCTTTCGTATTTTGAAAAATGTGAACTGAAGGAGGTATTTCGCAAACGGTATTGTACGGTCAAATCAAAGCTTTAAAATAATATTTATCCAATGTCTGATATAACCACGGCGTTAAGAAGACCAACAATGATACATCATTGGCGCGAGAGTTTACCGAGCATTCCTATACATTCATGACTACCCAAGGCCCATCTCGTATTGTAAATGAGACGGCGTCAATTAACGTAAAACGGAATACGTTCTGTGGAGTCGGCTCCTCGAGCACGCCAGACCCGATTCTAAGCTGTTTATGACCTTAGGTCAGGTCAAGGTCATCCGAGGTCACGTGGTCAAGTTCCAGATTACGGTCATTAACCCGCGCAGCGCTGGGGGGGTAAATTTTACCCCCCCTCCCGGATTTTCTCAATAACTTGAAAACTATGAAAGATATCACAGTGAAACTTATGGTACCTTATGGTGCATCAATTTTACGTCTTCTGCCAAAATTTGGTTGAAATTCGTAAAAATTTTGGGGAGATGACGTTTTAGTGACGTCATGTCATGTCATTTTTGGTGAAAAAAACGTTAAATGTTTGAAAAATCGTAGAGCATAGCATGTTCTTTTAACTCGCAAATAAAAGGCGTCAAAAGACAGAGAATAACATTGTCTTTAAAATGGCTATCTCGGATTTTCAACATTTTGGGGTTTTGACAACCAAAAATGCAAAAAAAATGATTTTTTTTGGCAGAATTTCAACAAAAGTTTTAAAAAGAATTAAAAAAAAACGGAAGAAATAATAGAAAACCAAGTATGAACGATGCTGAAACCAAATTTCAAAGCAATATCTTTATTTTTGACTGACTTATAGCTCTCGAAGTATAAGTAACTCATGACGTCATTTTTTGAATTTGCGGTTTTTGGCTTTTACTGACCAGATACAGACAAATACATGCCACCACTGTATTTCTAAGACAAAACTAGTCTAGAAACATGCAATGTTTATTTAGATTAATTAATTTAAAATATTGTCCTTATTATGACCTGACCTTGACCTGAGGACCATTAAATGGGGTCAGGCTGTAAAAATGGCTGCTTCTATCGAATTATACGTGTAAAATAACCCATACAACATGTGTCGCATGGATTTTGTAGACCTGTGACCTTTTGTGACCTGATCCTGACCTTGACCCTTGCTTACAATTTCACTTTTACTTATGCAGGAGATGCATTATACAGTTGGGAGCACTTTGTGAGATAATAGTTGCAATGTAAGGCTTTGGATGGAAAGTATAGCCCAAAAACCCAAATACTTAAATTTTGACACTTGACCTGACCGTGACCTGACATGTCACCTTATTTTAAGAATTTCGGGTACGCGTTAGATTCTTCTCACTGAGAGCTTTCGATCGCCGCCTTGCGCGTCTCGCTGCGGTTATTGGTTCGGAAAATACGAGGGGGGGGTAAAATTTACCCCCAGCACCGGGCGTTCGGATGGAGACCCCAGCGCCGCGCGGGTTAAGCGTTGTAACACATGTTTATGGGTTTGTTTTTCGTCTAGAACGCGAAAAATGACCTTAGAACATTGTTTGTTCCATATAAATAGAAGTAAAAAGCAAAAACGGAAATGGATTTTTTTTATGCATAGTAATGCTGTAAGAGGTGGTCCATTTTTATCATTTAACCCTATTTGTAACAGGCTCCTGGCTACCCCTATTTGTAACAGGGGGGGGGGGGATTCCGCCCCCTGGAGATCTCGAGATCTACCCGTCCGATTTTCAAAAATGAAACGGCGTTTGGTTCCCCTCAACACGATCTACATTTCTAAATAATAAAAAAATCTAAATTTTTGATAGGGGGCAACAGGGGGGCAAAAACCACAAATTTTAGTGGTATTTTTGATCCAACATAGCTTTCATGTTTATCGACCGATTTTAACACAATTAATACGAATCGATAGAGATTGAATTTGAAATTGATATATGACAGTGGCGTTGGAAAATTCAAAAATCATAGGCGTGTGCAGGTCACTCAATATGGGGGTGAAGTAAATGCGTAATAAAACTTTTTTTTGATGTTTACAAATAAATACAAATGAAATAGTATGTGACTGACATTAGACAAAACAGTAAAAAAAAATATCCATAGGCGGTACCAGGTTAGTGAAAAAGGGGGGTAAAATTGGGGAAAATATTAATCGCAGACAAGTTGCTACCCAGCACTATAAATATGTTACTGATCGTAGATAGTTCCTTTTTGCATGTTGTACTTCATCATAGGCGTATCCAAGATCCAAACTGGGGCGGCTCAATACCTTTTCATAAGTATATTATCCGCTATTATGATACTAACTAGTCAACAGTGACTATTTCACTTACAACTTCAATTAACATTGCTTACCCCCCTTTTACCCTACCTGGACTCGCCTATTATCTTATAATCGTTCATAGAGTAGCCTGTGGTGCGTGTTTCATCCGAAAACTACAGTATGTTATGTCATTGTACGCCCATGCCTCTTAGTTTCCTTGCAATAATATGACCCCCTTTCTTCCATTCCTGAGCGCGCCTCTGCAAAAAATGACTTTATTCCCTTTTCTGGTCTCATATGTGCATATATCATTATAAGCTAACCGTCTATTGCGCCGTTATCGCTGGCATATCGTCATCACCAAGCCAGTCACCCCCTTTTCATGTGCCTGAACACGCCCCTGAAACTCTATATGTAATAAATTATGCAAATAATGGAAGCAGAAGCTATCTTTTACATCTTGATAACTATAAATGCTCCTTACATTGCTCTATTTGCTTCCCGCCAAGCATTGAATACTTCCTGGAACCCCCCCCCCCCTTTTCAAGCCCCTGAAACCGCCTCTGCCATGCAATTGTAATGATATTTCATTAACATCAACTAATTTTCACTTGTTGCAATCACCGTGAACCGATGTAACTCCTTCATACTTGAGGCAGTTAGGAAGAAACCGTGAAGATCGCATTTCCGTATTATCGCCAAATATCGCCTCCGAACCCACCCAAAACTGTACCCTGGAACCGCCTCTGTTCAGGTTAAGAACTCAAAATTTTGACTCCAAATGCGGTATTCAATTCTATGAAAAGTCCCAAAATTTCATGGGCCTGCTCCCAGCCGTTCTGGAGATATCTGCGAAAACATGAGGGGGGCGGAATCCGCCCCCCCCCCCCTGTTACAAATAGGGTTAAAGGTCATAAGTCAGTCATTTTTGAGGTTATCGACTTCAAATTTGGTACACATATTCACCGAACACGTCTCGATCACATGAAATCCGGTTTTGGGATAATCCTGATTTTGTGTGTGAAAATTTTGTAAAACAAAACAAAATGTATTTGGATTTCACAAAATGTTAATTTTAAAAAACTCAAAAATCCGAGACGGCAGTTTGATAGCCCGGTCTATTGTTAGTAATTTGATTTAAGACAATTTAATTTATCCCAAACATTGTACTTTTGACAGCGTTTTCCGAAAACCATTATTTAACAACAGAAACCGAAGAACATGACATCACTCTGACGTCATTCCCCGTTGACTTATCATAAGATCATCTTTTTCCTTTGGCCAACATGTGTAGAATTGATGTGAAAGAAGGTACTGCAAGATTGGTGACGATGCTGGTGTTGGTTTAGGAGTTATTTTAAAATAACGGGACGGGGGATAGCCCCCCTCAGTAAGTCGCGGGTTAAGATGGTGTATTGATACAACTATGGCCGTAAGTGATACATTCTGGCTCCTAGTTCTTTTTTCTCTCTCATTCCCCTTGGTCATTTTTAACAATTTCCCTTGTCTTTTCAGTAACACCTCATTCTTTGAAATATATGAAGTGGTTCTTCCCTCACTTTTGAAATATCATGAAGGTCATTTATTTCTTGAAAGTCATTATGAATGTGCATTGATGGACGTTGGACGCCATGTGACCTTCGTTGTCGGAGCGGCCTTAAACACCAATCATCATCAATGTGCATTGTGCACGGTGTGTTGCATTATTGTGCTTGGTTAGTGGTTACTGGTTTGTATATGCCGTATCCTGCGGCGTATGCTACCTAAGTTAGGATAACTATACAATACTTATTTTTCAGCACCTCACTTCATCTTGTGAGCAATATCTTCAATCTTGATATAATAATCATGTGTTCTATTTAGTATTTACATTAATTGATTGAATTTGGAGCAAATTTGCTGGATATAATGTGTGAAGGTGACAAAAAGTGATTTTTTTTTAAAGATTAGGCTGACCGACAAGTGTCCAAAAATGTATGACCCTGACCGACCGATTACCAAATCGGTCACAACATTTTGTCGGTTACCAAAATTTTGGTAACCGATTGACACCACTAGTACCTATGCACTATGCATGTTGTAATCAATAACTGCATGTGAACCCATTATTATTTTCTACTACAAAACTCTTCAAGTAGCACAGAATAAGTTCATTCTATGTCGTCTGTGATGGACCTCGCAAGCTTGTCGAGAACAAAGCAGCGCGTTTGTGCATATATCGGTCGCAACAGAGCGGGCATTCTTCCTTGGTACGCCTTGCGCTCTGAATGCGCCCTGACTCTGAATATATGAGAACAGCTCAGAATTACTGGCCGGGTGAAGACACTAAAACAAACGCTGCACGCCATGCAATCTCGCTGCTTCCTGGCGAGTTCTCGGAACCGGGTCAAGTCCCGTATTTTGCGTTCATACTCTTCCATCTGTGATCAGGTTCTTCATTTTACATTCAAGGTGCTGCGCACGACATTCGAACTCTCGTAGCCGTGATTGCATGCTGGCAATCTGTTGTGGGTTATCTTCTATCGCCGGCGTATATTCTTCCAGCACTTTTTATGTTCTCTCGCCTCTTTGTGCGTTTCTTTTTCTAGCACCTCTTCTCTGTGGCTCTCCTTCTCCTCTTCCCTTTCTTTCCGTGCATTTTCTTGCTGCGTCTTGTCTCGGTTTTTCTTTACCTCGCCGCGACCCGTCTTGTTCATCCTTCTCTGTTGCTCCCTCTCTTTCCACTCCAGCACTTGCCGCATCCGTTCTTGCCGTTCCTTGTACAATTGCTCACGCTGCGTCTTCCGCTGGCGATATTTATCGAGGTAGTCTATCAGCTTCTGCATTTCTGTAGGACGCTCAAGATTCATTCTCGCGTGTGCCAACCTCAAGCGACGAGCCCTCGCGCTCACCTTTCTGGCCGCGTGTCTCCTCTGGATTGTCTGGATTGTCACTCACGCGCTTCTCACTCCGCGAGGAAGGCCAGGCAGGTGCTCCGATATCCTCCAAATCGCTCCCGCTTCCCTCAGGACGCGCCTCTGACTGGGCAGACTGTGACCTCGGCGACGTAGCCCCCGCCGCCGCCGCCGCCGCCGCCCTCGCCGCCGTTCGCGCCACCATTCTTAGACTCAAACATAGCCAGCGCCTGACTCTCCGTCAAGCCGTAGAAGCTCAACACCCGCTGGTTGTGTAGGTCCCGCAGGTTGTGGGTCTTGAAGCAGCTGTCGTCGTACCAGCACCAGCCATGGGCGAAGCCTGGGCAGCAGTGCAGCTGCATACACCTGCGGTTGCAGCCGGCTGGGGTATAGAAGAGCCAACATATGGCCGGTTTGAGCGGCCGCCGTGTCAGGTTTTCAGCCATCTGGCGCGTCAACTCGATGACAGGCACGTCGGCCAGACCAGCGGCCTTCAGGAAGCGAAGGTTGTGGCGGCCGGCCGCCACGCTGTGGCTCAGGACGCAGTCTTCCTCCAGCGGACAGCCGTCCAGCACGTGCCGGTGGCACACGTGCAGCCTCCGGCAGTCGGTCGCGGCGCACTCGGCCGCGTTGTACGATAAGCACACGGTGAGGATGTTTCTGTGCCACTTACGCCGCAGCCTCTCCAGCGCCAGCTCGAGGTCCTCCTGGCCACACCAGCCCATCTCCTCCAGCAGCACGATGTTTCTAGGCGTGTCCAGAGTGTGCGCCTGGCTGCAGTTCTTGTTCGTACAGCTTCTGCACCGGAAATGGCAACATATGTGCAAATCGTCGCAGCCTTCACGGGAACATCCGCATCTTCTGTTGTAATTTCTGCACAGTTCTGGAAGGGGCCTTTGGGTAGTCCTTTCACCTTCCGTTGTCATCTTAGACACTGAAACGCAAATAAGTACATGATATTATGCTATATACAATTACAATTATATACAATTATATTACGTACAATTATTATATACAATTATATGCAAACATGTGTAAGCATTTTTAGAATGCCTACCAATGTAGAAAGCATGGAATTACAATGGCCGTGAAGTTAGCGTCATCGTCATCACACACCACCAGCGTCAACTTTTATTTTCCCCAAACTTCGTGTAAAGGTCAATCAGACCATGGTGATTCCAAAAATCAAGTGTATTTTGCGATAGCGATTGACTTTCTGGGGCAAATTTCAGGTAAAAGGAAGGGGAACCCGCTGGAGCCTAAAGTTACCGTCCGATTTGCTTTAAAATGCTTTCAAAGATTCCTTGGGTCAAAATCTAGGCATCAGCGAGACTTTCAGGTCATGACCTTTAAGGTCGAATTTCAGGTCCAACGGACGGGGAACAGCGTCAACGGTTGTTTTTCCCCAAACTTCGTGTATAGGTCAATCAGACCATGCTGATTTCAAAAATGAAGTCTATTTGCGATAGAAATTGACCTTCTAGGTCAAATTTGAGGTCAAACGAAGGGGAACGCGCTGGGAGCCTAAAGTTATCGTCCGATTTGTTTTAAAATGGTCTCAAACGATTCCTTGGGTTTTAAATCAAATCGGACGGTACGGACAAATCGGACGGACAAATCGGACGGACTAGCTCACGCTAGTCATGTTGACCCAAGGAATCGTTTGAGGCCATTTTAAAGCAAATCGGACGGTATCTTTAGGCTCCAGCGCGTTCCCCTTCGTCTTACCTCATATTTGACCTAGGTCAATCGCTATCGCAAAATGGACTTGATTTTTGGAATCACCATGGTCTGATTGACCTAAACACGAAGTTTGGGGGAAAATAAAAAGTTGACTGGAGTTGTGTGATAACGATGACGCTAACTTCACGGACATTTCCCGGGTGCCGATGTCCGCGTCTTTGCGTTCGCATCGTCTTTTCGGAACTCGGCAGATTAGCTAAGCATGTAGCCCGCTTGAAAGTTAATATTTTATGAAGGGAGTGGGCCATGTTGGAGTTCATTTTCCCATTTTCCAAATTTGTAAAAGCAATTGCGAAACTTGTGTCATGCCGCGAAGCGGCGCGAAATTTCCACTTTTTGACTGTGGATAGCTGGACTTCGACTGCTGCAAAGGCAATTTTTACGATAAATTGCTAACTTCCCCCGCAAAAAGTGTGCGTGTGTGTGTGGGGGGGGGGGGGGTCAACTACCCCTCCTTCTGAGAGTGGGGGTCGGGGGGGGGGGGGGGGGGGAGTGTCCCCCTGACCCTTTCGTGGCGACGCCCCTGCATGTTACGGATTACATTTCTTTCGTTTTCCTTTCGGAGCAGCGGTGTGTCGAAGGGGAAACGAATGCATTTCATCCGTAACTGACTGAGCCCATTTCCACGTCGCAGGGGTGTATGATCCTATTCAGTTGAGGGGGCTTCAGCCCCCCCACCCCCCCCCCCCCCCCCAACTTGGCTTCAGCCACCCCAACTTGGACGAGAAGTGGGCCAAATCCGGGGAAAAATATATATTTTGGTGGATTTTGATGGTACTCTAAGCGATTTTTCCCAGCTCAGCCCCCCCCCCCCCCCCCCCCACACACACTTTTCTGGAGAAGCTACGCCCCTGCTACGTCGTATTTTTCATACTCTAATCTTGATTTTAATAGGAATTACATGAAAACTAGAATCAGCATCCGCCATAAAAAGTGTGTGTTGGGGGGGGGGGGGTCGACCGCCATTAAAAGTGGGGCCGACCCCCCGGTTTTCAAAAGTTTGTGTGTGTGGGGGGGGGGGGGGGGTCGCGAACGCAAAGGAAATGTATGGTGAATTTCAACTCGATCAGGGAAGTAGTTTCTGAGATACGTGGTGGTGCACGTAATGTACACGTGCGCATGTGCAGAAGCACCTCATCCCTGACTTATGGGAAAGTGGCGGCTGAGAGATCCCTAACCACACACCAAATTTGAACACAATCGGCTCAGCAGTTGCCCCCACCCACTCCAAATTGTGTGGCGACGTTCCTGATCCAACAACCCCCGATCTCCGCACTCTGCCGCTAACATAGGCGTACACAGGGGGGGGCAAACGGGGCAATTGCCCCCCCCCCCCCTGACGGTCTGTACGTGCCCCTTTTGGTCTATTTTTTTTCAGAGAAAAATGGTGAAAATACGCCCTTTTTAAAATACAGTGGGCCAAATCCGGTGATTTTTTTTTGGTGGGGTACTTTATGCCCCCTGATAAAAAATTGCTCCCTCCTGGAGTGAATCGAGGTACACTACTGGCCGCTAATGAGCAATTGTTCAAAGGATATTGAAATTAAAGATATGCCGGAAATAATTTAAAGATACTTATTTTGGCTGGGAAATACTAAAACTTAAGAATATCATGACATTTGCATTGGATTTGTGTACATTTATCACCAGGTAAGCATATTTTATTTTAATTGAATACCTATCAAGCGAAAACTGACATGGAAATACTGAAATCAGGGTGGGCAACGGTTCTTGACTGGATGGGGGGGGGGGGGTGCAAAACGGCTCACTGGGGGAGGGGGCATTTGCCCCCCAGTTAACATGTTAAAATAGGCCCTGCCATGAATACAGGTACTTCGTCACGATTCGTCATAAATAGTCCATCTGAAGATAATTCGAATATAAACATTTAAGGTATCGATATCTCTAATTTTGCACCTTCAAATGGTTCCGCATTTGGTTCCGCATACGGACAGTCCGTACAAGTTTTTGGAGGTTCGCCAACTTGTATGGACACTGTCCGTACTGTCCGAAGTGGTGGCGACGACCATGGTCGCGAGGCGCAGCGGCCTAGGTAACGAGGTCTGAAGACAACGTACATAAGAGCGGTTTGGGACTTGGGTATGGAATGTGGATGTCCGTGAAGTTAGCCGCCAATAAAACGGAAATTTGCAACGGCCGAGTTTTTCGCCTAGAATACGCATGTAGGTCAAGTCACATACGAGGATCACGAATCTGATGTTATTTTTAATCCCAAGGTCATACATAGGTCAAGGTCAAATGCGTAAAGAAGGTTGTGCACCCTTATGTACCTTTTTACGGACAAACGGTACACCGCACGGCCTCGCAATGGCCACCATTCGAAAGAGCGGCACAAAATTAAGGTGGGGTTTTCCTCGGAATTTCGATTTAGGTCACCCAATGTCACCCATCAGGGTCAAACTATCAAAATCAACCAAAATCGACCTTATGTACCTTTTTACGGACAAACGGTACACCGCACGGCCTCGCAATGGCCACCATTCAAAAGAGCGGCACAAAATGAAGGTGGGATTTTCCTCGGAATTTCGATTTAGGTCACCCAAGGCCACCCATAAAGGGCAAACTATCAAAATCAATCAAAATCGACTTTATGTACCTTTTTACGGACAAACGGTGCTTTGCACGGCTTTTTAAATGGCACCATTCGAAAGAGCGCCTCAAAATGAAGGTGGGGTTTTCCTCGCAATTTCGATTTAGGTCACCCAAGGTCAGCCATCAAAGTCAAACTATCAAAATCAACCAAAATCGACCTTATGTACCTTTTTACGGACAAATGGTGCTTTGCACGGCTTATTAAATGCCACCATTCGAAAGAGCGGCACAAAATGAGGGTGGGGATTTCCTCAGAATTTCGATTTAGGTCACCCAAGGTCACCCATAAAGGTCAAACTATCAAAATCAATCAAAATCGACTTTATGTACCTGTTTACGGACAAACGGTGCTTTGCACGGCTTTTTAAATGGCACCATTCGAAAGAGCGCCTCAAAATGAAGGTGGGGTTTCCTCGGAATTTCGATTAAGGTCACCCAACGTCACCCATCAAGGTCAAACTATCAAAATCAACCAAAATCGACCTATGTACCTTTTTACGGACAAACGTTGCTTTGCACGTTTTTTTTAATGACACCATTCGAAAGAGCACAAAATAAAGGTGGCGTTTTCATCGGAATTTCGATTTAGGTCACCCAAAGTCACCCATAAAGGTCAAACTATCAAAATCAATCAAAATCGACTTTATGTACCTTGTTACGGACAAACGGTGCTTTGCACGGCTTTTTAAATGGCACCATTCGAAAGAGCGCCTCAAAATGAAGGTGTGGTTTTCCTCGGAATTTCGATTAAGGTCACCCAAGGTCGCCCATCAAGGTCAAACTATCAAAATCAACCCAAATCGACCTTATGTACCTTTTTACGGACAAACGGTGCTTTGCACGTTTTTTTTAATGACACCATTCGAAAGAGCACCTCAAAATAAAGGTGGGGTTTTCCTCGGAATTTCGATTTAGGTCACCCAAGGTCACCCATAAAGGTCAAACTATCAAAATCAATCAAAATCGACTTTATGTACCTTTTTACGGACAAACGGTGCTTTGCACGGCTTATTAAATGCCACCATTCGAAAGAGCGGCACAAAATAAAGGTGGGGTTTTCCTCGGAATTTCTATTTAGGTCACCCAAGGTCACCCATAAAGGTCAAACTATCAAAATCAATCAAAATCGACTTTATGTACCTTTTTACGGACAAACCGTGCTTTGCACGGCTTTTTAAATGGCACCATTCGAAAGAGCGCCTCAAAATGAAGGTGGGTTTTCCTCGGAATTTCGATTAAGGTCACCCAAGGTCACCCATCAAGGTCAAACTATCAAAATCAACCAAAATCGACCTTATGTACCTTTTTACGGACAAACGGTGCTTTGCACGGCTTATTAAATGCACCATTCGAAAGAGCGGCACAAAATGAAGGTGGGGTTTTCCTCGGAATTTCGATTTAGGTGACCCAAGGTCACCCATAAAGATAAAACTATCAAAATCAATCAAAATCGACTTTATGTACCTTTTTACGGACAAACGGTGTTTTGCACGCCTTTTTAAATGGCACCATTCGAAAGAGCGCCTCAAAATGAAGGTGGGGTTTTCCTCGCAATTTCGATTAAGGTCACCCAAGGTCATCCATCAAGGTAAAACTATCAAAATCAACCAAAATCGACCTTATGTACATTTTTACGGACAAACGGTGCTTTGCACGTATTTTAAATGACACCATTCGAAAGAGCATCTCAAAATAAAGGTGGGGTTTTCCTCGGAATTTCGATTTATGTTACCCAAGGTCACCCATAAAGGTTAAACTATCAAAATCAATCAAAATCGACTTTATGTACCTTTTTACGGACAAACGGTGCTTTGCACGGCTTTTTAAATAGCACCATTCGAAAGAGCGCCTCAAAATGAAGGTGCAAAGCACCGTTCAAAAACGTGCAAAGCACCGTTTGTCCGTAAAAATGTACATAAGGTCGATTTTGGTTGATTTTGATAGTTTTACCTTGATGGGTGACCTTGGGTGACCTTAATCGAAATTGAGAGGAAACCCCCACCTTCATTTTGAGGCGCTCTTTCGAATGGTGCCATTTAAAAAGGCGTGCATAGCACCGTTTGTCCGTCAAAAGGTACATAAAGTCGATTTTGATTTCTTTTGATAGTTTTACCTTTATGGGTGACCTTGGGTGACCTTAATCGAAATTCCGAGGAAAATCCCATCTTCATTTTGAGGCGCTCTTTCGAATGGTGCCATTTAAAAAGCCGTGCAAAGCACGGTTTGTCCGTAAAAAGGTACATAAAGTCGATTTTGATTGATTTTGATAGTTTGACCTTTATGGGTGACCTTGGGTGACCTAAATCGAAATTCCGATGAAAACACCACCTTTATTTTGTGCCGCTCTTTCGAATGGTGGCATTTAATAAGCCGTGCAAAGCACCGTTTGTCCGTAAAAAGGTACATAAGGTCGATTTTGGTTGATTTTGATAGTTTGACCTTGATGGGTGACCTTGGGTGACCTTAATCGAAATTCCGAGGAAAATCCCACCTTCATTTTGAGGCGGTCTTTCGAATGGTGCCATTTAAAAAGCCGTGCAAAGCACCGTTTGTCCGTAAAAAGGTACATAAAGTCGATTTTGATTGATTTTGATAGTTTGTCCTTTATGGGTGACCTTGGGTGACCTTAATCGAAATTCCGAGGAAAACCCCACCTTCATTTTGAGGCGCTCTTTCGAATGGTGCCATTTAAAAAGCCGTGCAAAGCACCGTTTGTCCGTAAAAAGGTACATAAAGTCGATTTTGATTGATTTTGATAGTTTGACCTTTATGGGTGACCTTGGGTGACCTAAATCGAAATTCCGATGAAAACCCCACCTTTATTTTGTGCCGCTCTTTCGAATGGTGGCATTTAATAAGCCGTGCAAAGCACCGTTTGTCCGTAAAACGGTACATAAGGTCGATTTTGGTTGATTTTGATAGTTTGACCTTGATGGGTGACCTTGGGTGACCTTAATCGAAATTCCGAGGAAAACCCCACCTTCATTTTGAGGCGCTCTTTCGAATGGTGCCATTTAAAAAGCCGTGCAAAGCACCGTTTGTCCGTAAAAAGGTACATAAAGTCGATTTTGATTGATTTTGATAGTTTGTCCTTTATGGGTGACCTTGGGTGACCTAAATCGAAATTCCGAGGAAAACCCCACCTTCATTTTGAGGCGCTCTTTCGAATGGTGTCATTAAAAGAACGTGCAAAGCACCGTTTGTCCGTAAAAAGGTACATAATGTCGATTTTTATTGATTTTGATAGTTTGACCTTGATGGGTGACCTTGGGTGACCTTAATCGAAATTCCGATGAAAACGCCACCTTTATTTTGTGCCGCTCTTTCGAATGGTGGCATTTAATAAGCCGTGCAAAGCACCGTTTGTCCGTAAAAAGGTACATAAGGTCGATTTTGGTTGATTTTGATAGTTTGACCTTGATGGGTGACCTTGGGTGACCTTAATCGAAATTCCGAGGAAAACCCCCACCTTCATTTTGAGGCGCTCTTTCGAATGGTGTCATTTAAAAAAGCGTGCAAAGCACCGTTTGTCCGTAAAAATGTACATAAGGTCGATTTTGGTTGATTTTGATAGTTTGACCTTGATGGGTGACCTTGGGTGACCTTAATCGAAATTCCGAGGAAAACCCCACCTTCATTTCGGAGCGCTCTTTCGAATGGTGGCCATTGCGAGGCCGTGCGGTGTACCGTTTGTCCGTAAAAAGGTACATAAGGGTACACAACCTTCTTTACGCATTTGACCTTGACCTATGACCTTGGCATTAAAAATAACATCAGATTCGTGACCCTCGTATGCGACTTGACCTACATGCGTATTTTAGGCGAAAAATTCGGCCGTTGCAAATTTCCGTTTTGTTGGCTGTTGGCTAACTTCACGGACATGGAATGTGGCACCTTGGCGGGCTTTGTCTCACTATTCGGGGCTATTTTGGCTATCCAAACTCTATGATAATGTTGCGCTATATTTTCACACCTGTAGCTCGGTCGGAGAGCGCACCACAGGACTCAGGAGGAGCGCATCTGCATACCCCAGTCCAAGGCTGTATAAACCAGGGTAATAGAACAACGGGTATAACAGTAAGGAATTTAACGCCCAAATTAATGAGACAAGATATAATTTTTCTGGTAATTGTTTTGTCTATTATAAATTGACAGTATTGCTTGATATCAATAACTTTTATTTCCATAGATTATATCTTCATTTAGTTAATTTTAATTCCACCAAATATACGACGTAGTAGTCGAAGTAGTGTATATTTCAGTATCTGTAGTGCAACTGTAGTGTATTTGGAAGCGGTCACGGAAACTAAACTATAACGCGCGAAATACATTCGTTGTGCTTTTGTTTTGAGATATAGAAATACATGATGAGCCATCCATGATCCTGCGGTAGGCATGTTGGTAGGTGGTCACCTACCTAAATTCTAAATAAAGTAGTTTGTGGGGATGTTATGACTATTTCTTGTGAAACACATAATAACGAGATCATAGCTTTGATATTGTTAAATACTGCTGAATGTTTTGATTGAATGGCTTTCTTAGGCCAGGCCCAATGCTAGCAATGCTTCTGGTGCAGGCTCAGGCTCTGACCGTGCCATCCTATTGAAGTTCCAGGTCATTGATAGACTGAAGTGGCTAAGTTTTACATTTACATTTCCTTATGTCTGGGGGTGGGCTGCGCTGCCCACCAGCTCCTATTGATCTGACCTTGAATGTGGCTGCTGCCACCATGACTTGGTGCATCAGCATGTTGATGTCCTTTCCGCCAGAGACAAATGCCTAATGTCCCAAACCCATTGCAGTGCATGTCGATTGTAAGCTTTGGAGATGAAATAGATCAATATTATGTTAGTACATCTTGAACATAAAGTTACATTCATTATCGAATATTAAAATTAAAATTAAAGGTACCAACATATCATATTACAATACTGTGGAAACACTGCGAAAAAATGTTTGACCTAATAATGGCTAATGAGATATTGGCTTTGACCCAGTGATCACGCACATTTATAAGGTCATTGAAGGAATGGAAGGTCAATAATTGTCATGAAATGTGGCAAAATCAGAGGGTTCGGCCGCCAAAAGCGATAAAACTACGTTGCTGTGGCGGCGCACACGGCACACTATATATAATTGGAGCTACATGACCTATTTACCTAGCTTGGCTTCTGTGACATCACAGGTCACCAATTAGAGGTCAATCAGGGAGGTGTGAGATGAGAAAAGGCCGGCATAACGAATGATGTATGAATCATGACTATCTATGCATTGGGTCCAACGCAAAAATACTTGGTGCCTCTGGGATTCGAACCCACGGTCGGCAATGGGCGTTACGACATTGGTTAACCCCCAAGCCCATTTGGCCACTTTTCGCTTAAAAAATCGAAAAATGGTAAAGAAAAACGTTGTAGCCAAGGCTTGTAACTATCTTTTCCAGAAGTCAGATTTAAAATATGTTCGATAGGTTACGAGCCAGCCTCGTCTGAAAATCATCGATTTAACATGGGAACCCTATGGTATAGTAGATTTTTAACGCCCAAACGCCCGAGTGCTGCCAACTGTTACTGGTGGGGGCTGGTATAAGTGGCTCTAGCACAAGGCCATAGAGACTAGGTAGACCCGTCCGGGGTAGGCAGCGAAATGCGTGATGTCACGGGCACGTGACGTCACACGCTCCCTATTCAAATAGTGTTAAATCGGCCTACTTTCGCGTCCTACCATTTGCATACCTTAGGTGCCAGAGGGATCAATTGAGCACTAAATGATAGATTGAAATGTCCTCTACAGCTCGCTTTTGGGACATTTTCTCATAAATTGCAAGGGTGAGCCGCTATACGATGTCATAGCGAGGCATGCAACCGAGCGAGGCCCATGCCCATATAAGGCAATGTTTGGATTTTGGCCACGGGGAACTGTCGCTGGATGCTGTTTCTGGTTGAAGTGCGAATTTTGCATTATTTCACCTGGTTGTTGATGAAGTAAGGTGACTTGAGGATACTTTGTAGTAGTATCTATCAGGTGAAAGTATTTTTACATCTGGATTAAGCTTGTTTCACCTACAATTATGTTGAAGATTGTTGAGTGACCAATGCGCCACCGTAAATAAACATGGCGGCCGCGCCGGTCGAAGGCGTAATTCTTTTGGTAGACCGAGAAGTGCCACGAGACGGTTTACAAAAGGAAATACGCTTCTCCCTTCGATTTGGCCACCCCATTGGTGGAAATCGAGCTGGAAAGTGACGCCATGGGACAGGGTGGACACGTTACGGAGATATCCATGACACCCCCTGGCTCTAGCACGCCAGGCTAGGTTTGCTCGACTTAGCCAGGCTCAAGGCTATGTAAACCAGGTAGACCGCTCCGGCCGAAAAAGTGGCGACAACTCGTAATTTAGTTGCAACGACCCCGCAGCTGCTGTGACGCGGATGAGGGTCTCGCGGCCGGCCGGCCGGTCGCCTACGTAGGGTTAACGCGTAGACCCTTCCCGCTTTTTTGTCGCTTGGTTCCTTTGTTTGTCGGCTGATTTTTAAACTTAAGATGTCTATCTACCACAAATTAAGCGTTATATTGGGTGCCGTTGCGAAAATTGAAATCCGACCTAAACTTGTTAAGTTATGGGCCGGAACAGTTTGCTGCCCGGTGATTCCGGCCGGCCGCGTACTCCCCCCGTTTTTTTCCCGCTTGGTTCCTTCGTTTACCGACCGATTGTTACACTTAAGATGTCCATATACCACAAATTAAGCGATGTATTCGATGAATTTTGGAAAATTGCAATGCAACCCATTTTTTTAAAAGTTATGGGCAGGCAAATTCCACTGACCGGCGATTCCGGCCGGACCGCCGTATACGTAAAACGCCAGCGCGCACGTTCCTCCGGTGTATATCGCCTGATTTCTTCACTTGCCGACCTATCGTTACAATTAAGATAACGATCTGTCACAAATTGAACGATGTATCTTATGCCGTTGAGATAATTATCATCGTACTCAAACTATTTACATTTTGGGCCGGCAAAGTTAACCGTCCTTTGGCTCACGATGGCAGACAGGACAGCCACCACATACAATACTCAAACAGTGATAACACTCAAATAGTCTGAATTTAAATCATGCGGCCCATATTATGGCTAAGGAAAAATTGCACTAGGCTTACCTGATAAATAAAACAAAGTTGCTGATATAACAGTTGACAATTTTCGATGATAACGTCTGACAGTTCTTGGTCAAGGCCAAAGCATACCCACAAAATAGATATTCTCATCTTTTTTGACGAGTTTCATGAAAATCTGATTAGATAAGTCGATTGTCAAATGCATTCAAGCAATTCAAAGTAACTGTTTAAAATCACACTTCCCGCCCGCGTCTCCACACCACACCATCCCGCCCGCTCACCGCGTCTCCAGCCGACGCCGGCCCACCAGGCGCCGCCATTGGCGGATCCAGAACGGTGGTGGTGGGGGGAGGGGAACGTTTGTTTGGGGGGGGAGGGATTCCAAAAAGTCTCACACAATTCTGAAAACTCATCGGATTTCGCTTGCTTGTGCATTGATAGCTGATTTAAAACAAACTTTCCTTAGTAAAAGTTGCTTGGATTTTGTTCTACATCAGGAAATGTGTCAATTTTGCGCCGATTTCAGGTTTGTCTAGAAGTTTGTCTGGGGGAGGAGCATGGCCGCCATACCCTCCCCCTCCCCTGGATCCGCTAGTGGGTGCCGCGGCGAGACGCAATGTGTTTCTGCCTGTGGAGACCAGTGCAGTAAATCAGAGATCTTTGGTCACAGCCCAGTCACGGCCACGGCATGAGCTGGCAAGTCACAGCTTTAGTCACGGCGCTGCAATGCTAACCCTATGGCGCTGGCCTCGCCAGTCACAGCTTCAGTCACGGCCGTGACCAGGTCTGGTCCCAGCGCTGGGACGCTGGGACCAGAATTCTGCAACTCTAGTTGCCTGGCAACGCACGCGCCAGGGCGCTGTACGTGGCAGGAGCCCTCCCGCCCCGTGCGGTCTCTAAATAGTAAATACGTCGCGTTACATCGCATCAGAATTAATTGACCTTTCACATATACATTTGTATATCTCTCAACGTTTTCTCAAACTAGGAAAAATCCTCGAAAAGCTCCTAGACACCCATGCCCTCCGCACGGCGCCATGCAATTAACGTTACGTAAGCAAATGATGTTCGGCTATTCTGACCCTCATCCTCGTCATCAGCCGTCGACCAATGAGCGTGGAGAGTGTCAGACGCTGATTGGCCAAAAAGCTGTTGGCAGCAAAACCTGGCTCATGAGCAGATGCGTGAACAAGACCAAGCTGCGGACGTTGCTAATATTTGTCGCCCTTTTCCCCCATGTTAAATAGGCGGAGCGGACCCCCCTGGCCAGGCTTGACATTTGCGTGATTTGCGTGCTTGAAATTTGGTAGATTGCTACAGCAATTCGAATAAAGGTTATTTTTAGGAAACATAAACTCACCTTGCAGCCTTGATTCCACTTTCAATTATAGCTACACAATATCATATCTTGATTTGTCAGCAATACCTAGAGGTCAAGCATTTCGCCAATATTTCGCCTTTTAAATCAACTTAATTATGAATCGGTTTTCGGCCCCTTATTTTGGAATTCACACCCGTGTTGCCTGTTCACTCACCTTTGCATATGCCTCGTCTGCTCATCTGCCGGCGGTGCCCACTCTGTCCGCAGCTCGCTGGCTGGGAGACTGGTGTCGGTTGTCCGGCTGGTGCAGCCTATTCCATGTTGATGTGCAACGTGCATGGGTCGGCAGAGCCGCGGACCATTCCTGCCTGCCGGCTCAGCTGACTCAGCGTCAGCGCCTCTACCCTCCCCTTCCCTCCCCTCGCTTTACCCGCTCCCCGTGCCCCGAACCCCGACCAGTCCAGCAGCAAACTCCGGTGCAGCAGCCGACGCCTGGCAGAGGATCAGGGTGGCGGCGACAGGACCATAAAGATGTGCAGTCGGCCTGTAGATTCCAGTGTGTATTTCAAGGATTTTCCACTGCGTCCCAAAATGGGAAAAGGGCACACCCTCTTGTCGGAAAGGGCACCCTATCCCTAGGCAGTGGCGGTTCCAGAGGGGGGGGGGGCATGGGACCATGCCCCCCCCCCCTTGAGCCTCGAAGTGGCCCAATAGTCCGAGGGACCCATAGCCGATCGAAGTGAATCGAAACGAATTTCACTCCGTTTGCAAACAAATCGCAAGTCAATTTGCCCACTATGACCCTCAGAGGGCCCAGTCTGACTTCTAAGAGGGCCCACTTTGACCTCCAGAGGGCCCATTCTGGCTTGAAGAATGAAGAGGGCCAATGAACGATTTGTCATATTTTCGCCAATAGCAAAGTTAGAATCTACGTATTCAATTTAATATTGAAAATATAAATAATAATGAATTTAAACCACGTCTCCATATTTATTTCCTTTTCTTTTTAAACGGAGAATAGAAGACAGCCATAAACGGAGGCCATGATGGATGTGACGTCACGATTCGTACCGCTCCGGGCGCCATCTATACAACGCTAGTGGCGCCGCCCGTACAACCTGGTTCAGTTGACCTGACCTGCTGACCGAGGGCGCCTCAGGC
Organism: Chirona hameri; assembly: GCA_036785665.1. Classification (NCBI taxonomy): domain Eukaryota; kingdom Metazoa; phylum Arthropoda; class Thecostraca; order Balanomorpha; family Balanidae; genus Chirona; species Chirona hameri. Next base: position 20,656 of record JAXIVJ010001799.1, read on the forward strand.
CGACCAAGGACTCCTCAGACCGACCAACCTAGGTCCCCTTAGACCTACCAAGGGCCTTTTAGGCCGGCCAAGGACCCCCATAGGCCATAGGCCGGCCGAGGACCCCCTTAGGCCGGCAGAGGCCCCTCAGGTCGACCGTGCCGGGGGTCCTCTTAAGCCTAGCAAGGGTTCACTGGACTGGACCAGACTCAGGCCGACTGGAACCCCACAGGCCCATTGAGGGCTCCTCAAGCCAACCAAGGTCCCCCTCAGGCCGTTCGATATATATGGTCTTAGGCCGACCAGGTCCCCACAGTCCGACCAAGGGCCCCTCAGGCCGACCGAGGGCCCCTCGGGCCGACAAACCTAGGGCCCCTCAGGCTGACCGAAGGACCCTCAGGCCGACAAACATAGGGCTCCTCAGGACGACATAGGGTCTTATTAGGCCGGTTGAGGGCCCCTTATGCCGGCTGGGGTCCCTCAGGTCGACCGGGGCCCTCTTAAGACTAACAAGCGCTCCGTCAGGCCGACTGGGGGCCCCTCAGGAGGCCAACCAAGCCCCCCCCCCCCCCCTAGGCCGACCGGGGGCTGTTCAGGTCGACTGGGGGCCTCCTAGGCCTAGCAAATGCCCTCATGACAACCAAGGGCCTCCTTTAGGCCGACCGGGGGCCCCCTTGGGCCGACCGGGCCCCCAGAGGCCGACCGAGGGCCCCATCAGGACTACCTAGGACCCCTTAGGCCAACCGGGCCCCCTTAGACCAACCGGACCCCCCACAGGCCGATCAAGGGCCCATCAGGCCGACCAAGGGCCTCCTTAGGCCGACCAGGTCCCCACAGGCCGACCGAGGGCCCCTCAGGCCGACAAACATAGGGCTCCCCAGGACGACTTAGGGTCTTCTTAGGTCGGCTGAGGGCCGCTTAAGCCGGATGGGGCCCCCTCAGGTCGACCGGGAGCACTCTTAAGCCTAAAAATGGGTCCCTCAGGCCGACTAAGGACCCCTCACCCCAACCAAGGGCCTCCCTTATACTGACCGAGGGCGCCCTTGGGCCGACCGGGCCCCCACATACCGACCGAGGGCCCCTCAGGAGGTCGACCAACCGAGTGCCCCATCAGTACGACCTATGACCCTCTTAGGCCGGCTGAAGGCCCCTTTAGGCCGAACGGGGGCTCTTCAAGCCGACCGGGGGCTCCTCGGGCCAGCCGGGGGCCCTCTTAACCCGCGAGTTACTGGGTATATTTCATAACGCGACTTACTGGGGGGGGGGGGCTATTTTTAGCCCCCCTCCCCCCTCTGATATCCGGAACTACTGGACCGAATGTAAAAATTCAAACGGCATTCGATAGCCCTTGGAAATTTATCGAGGGAAACATAATATTGTTGACCTCGGGGTCACCGATGACGTCACAGGTCAGGTCAAGTACAAAATGTTTGACCGTGTCAAAAGGTCTCGATGGATGGAATTGTCGCGCAAAATTGCGATATTAAACGCATAAGCTGTCGATAAATCGGTATGATTCGTGTGTCTGACTATTCTAAGTACCTTTCTAAGCTGTGTATGATCTTGGGGCAGGTCAAGGTCATCCGAGGTCACGAGGTAAAACTGCCGATTACGGTCATTAGGCGTTGTAACACATGTTTATGGGTTTGTTTTTCGTCTAGAACGCGAAAAATGACCTTAGAACATTGTTTGTTCCATATAAATAGAAGTAAAAAGCAAAAATGGAAATGCGTTTTTTATGCATAGTAATGCTGTGAGAAGTGGTCGATTTTTTGTCATTTAAAGGTCATAACTCGGTTATTTTTAAAGATATCGACTTTAAATTTGGCACACATATTCACCGCATACGTCTCGATTACATATATCCCGGTTTTTGGATAATTCTTATTTTTTCTTGAAATAAAAAAAAATGGATTTCTCAAAATTTTGAATAAAAAACAAGTCAAAAATCCGAGATAGCAGTTTGATAACCCGGTCGATTGTCAGTAACTTGATTTAAAACAATTTAGTTTATCTCAAATATCGTACCTTTGACAGTGTTTTCCGCAAACCATTATTTTGCAACAAAAACCGAAGAACATGACGTCACTCTGACGTCATTGCCGGTTGACCTATCATAGCCTCATATTTTTCCTTTTGCCAACATGTGTAGAATTTATGTGAGAGAAGGTGTTGCAAGTTTAGTGATGATACCGGTGTTCGTTTAGGAGTTATTGTACAATAACGGGAGGGGGCAGAAAATAGCCCCCCAGTAAGTCGCGGGTTAAGCCTAGCAAGAGCTCCCACAGGGCGGCCGAGGGCCCCCGATGCCGACCGAGGGCACCCCCGAGACAACCTAGGGCACCTCCGGGATGACCGAGGGCACCCCCGAGTCGCCCGAGGGCTCCCTCAGGCCAATCAAGGGTCCCCTTAGGCCGACCGAGGACCCCTTTAGGCCGACCGGGCCCCACATGCCAACAGAGGGCCCATCATGCCGACCAATCCAGAGACCCTCATGACGTCCTAGGGCCCTCTTACGCCAGCGGAGGGCCCCTTAGACCGTCCGGAGGTCTCATGAAGACTGGGGGCCCTCTTAGGCCCAACAAGGGCCCTATAGGCCAACCGAGGGCCCCTCAGATCGACCAACCTAGAGCCCCCTCAGGATGACTTAGGGCCCTCTCGGGCCGGCCGAGAACCCCCTTAGGCCGACAGGGGGGCGGGACCCTCAGGCCGACCGGGGACCCTCTGAAGCCTAGCAAGGGTCCTCTTAAGCCTAGAAAGGGCCCCCTCAGGCCGACTGGGGCCCCTCTTAAGCCTCGCAAGGGCCCCCTTACGCCGACCGAGGGCTCTCTCGGGCCGACTGAAGGCCCCTCAGTCCGAACAAGGACTTTCTTAAGCCTGGTAAGCCTTATGTCGCTCGGCCGCTCTCATTGGGCTGAGGAGCCGTCGGCCGAAGCCCTCCCGCCCAATGGGGGGGGGGGGGCACGTGCCCCCTGCGCCCCCCCCCCCCTGGCTGCGCCCCTGATGGGATCCAATCGTCCGCCACCCACTCGCCGGGCCGGGCCGGCCCGTGTCCAGCTGCAGCCCAATACAAATCCTGACGTCACGACCAATCAGAGAGCGTTATTTGGTCACGTGACTTTCGGGACACTTAACGCCATTTTTTCTCTCTCTAATTTTTAGCTTACAGAATAAAAAGATATTGCGATTTTTCGAATCTCATAATTTAAAACTACCCATTTCATAATAAATATCAAGCACTTCAAGGACCATTCTGGTTTGCAGAGGCACATTTTGGTATGTGAAAGGCATATTTTGCACTAAAAGGGCCCATTCTGGCCTACATTTGTCTTCAAGGTCAAAAGGGCCCAAACAGGCTTGAGGAGGTTCACTAGGGCCTGAGGGGGCCAACAAGGTCTGGGGACCCACTTTCAGACTTGTAACGACTAATTTTGTTTAGTCGACTAAGTCTGACTAAACAGCCGAAGAACAGCTGACTTGACCTTGACTCAAGTGTTGCTTCAGAAACAAATGAGTTGATTCGGCTCTTAACTCAAGTGTTTTTTTTTAGAATCGACTCGACTCAAAATTTGAGTCGACTCAATTTGACTCACCATCACAAGTTAAATGATTACTTGATGTTGACCGGAGGGGGGGGGAGGGTGTCAGCAGAATCGTATTTTAAATCTATCTAGTGTGAACTGGTTTTCTCAGGGGGGGGGGGCGTGTCACCAGTGCCCCCGCCCTCCTTGGCTATGTCCCTGTTGTAACAGACTCAAATTTATTTGAGTCGACTCAAATCTGACTCACAGCCGAAGAACTGGCTCGACTTTTGACTCGAGTGCTGTTTCAAACAAATTAAATCGACTCGACTCTTGACTCAAGTCCTGTGTTTAAAAATTGAATCGACTCGACTAATGACTCATCTAAAAAATGTCCGACTCATGAGTCGATTCTTGACTCAACTCCGAGTCGGTTACAAGTCTGCCCACTTTGCAACGTGGCCCCCTCCTTGACCGAATCCTGGATCCGCCACGGACGCTGTCATCCTAGGCAGGTTGAGAAGGGCAGTCTCGGATCATAAAATGCATTTACTCGTGGTTGTGTTTACTGCTTAGTACTTAGGTACTGCTTATATATGATAATGATATAAATGTTGATAGCGGGTAGCGTCGCCTTCCACTATGCACATTGTACATTATTCACACTTCTAAAGTAAAGGCATGGTTGCAAAATGAAGAACAGCAACCATGTCGAAGCCGCATTTTGTCAGCGGCCGTGCTGTTGCATAACCACTCTAACGTAAGAAAACCAAACAGATAAGCAGTCATATCAAAGTAGGGGAAAGTGCACTATGGGCCAGATACCGAAAAAACGGACTTTAATCAAAACAAATGAAATTCGTTTGGGGGAGTCGTTTCGGTTAGTATTCGAAGCTGAATTGTCCGCAGAATTCAAATATCACATTCAAATGTACGCGTGACCAGGCATATCGGCTCTACGAGGGCGTAAACTTAGGCTTCGTGCAATCTGCAAATCGCACGCAAAAACCGCTATTTTATTCGGTCTTTTTGGATGCCCCTTGCATGGGCTCCGCCACCAGGAGGGACGGGAGACAGAGTGTCTTTTGTCCCCCCCCCCCCAAACTTTGAGCACATGAAACTGCCCTCAAATTGCAAGCAACTCAAACTTCAATACACATTACACACCTCAAGCACCTTCAGCAGTAAGAATACAGTTATAGTTTTTTTTTCGCGCCGCTCCGCGGCGCAATTGCAATACCACTCAATTGTATACGGGTTAAAATAAAATTATAAATTCGCACCGTTTCGCGGCGAATTTATGTTTTGTTTATATGTTGCTACTTTCCTATATAATTGGGCAAAATATTTCGCTTTATCGCATTTTTTACCGCACTCTAAAACTCAAAGAAGGACAATGTTATAGAGGAAGAAATGCATATCCAGGGCAGACTGGTTATTGATTCAACTTTTTGGAATGATTCAATCATGATTCATTTTGGAATCTGAATGATTCAATCACCGTTCGATTCACGGATACAATTTTGAGACTTGATTCTTTCCGATTCAAAGAATCAAAACAAATATTTGAATCGATTCACGTTTGATTCAGCATTTAAATATATGTGATGAATGTATGTCAAATCAATACAAATGGAAACATGCATATATATGTTCACTAAAACATTGTTACAGCAGTATTATTTCAGTATAAATTAAGGTAACCACTAATACAGCATATATTTGCACAATTTGCCAGTGTAACCGTTGAGAATCGTTAAATCTTTTGATTCAATCAGCCTCGATTTGATGCGAGTTTTGATTCAATCACGATTCATGAATCAAAATATCTGGTAGTGAATCAATTATCTTTTGATTCAAGGAATTTTGATTGAACGATTCCAATCGATTCAATCAGTGTCGAATCAATAACCAGTCTGAATTCCAGGGCATAAGATTACAAATTGTCGCGCTGCTCCTTGGCGCAATTCCTTTAACACGAGAGACAGAGAGACAGAGAGACAGAGAGACAGAGAGCGAGAGCGAGAGCGCGACAGAGACAGAGGCAGAGCGAGAGCGAGAGCGCGACAGAGACAGAGCGAGAGCGAGAGCGAGAGCGAGAGCGCGACAGAGACAGAAACAGAGACAGAGACAGAGCGAGAGCGAGAGCGAGAGCGAGAGCGCGACAGAGACAGAGCGAGAGCGAGAGCGAGCGCGAGAGAGAGAGAGAGAGAGAGAGAGAGAGAGAGAGAGAGAGGGAGGGGGGGGGGGTATATTTCGGCAGGCGAGAGAGAGGTGAGTGACCTAGCCGTGATGGAATTAGTCACATCCATGATCGCACTCGAATATACGTGCTGCTGACGAAAATGCGTGCTCCTGACGGACGGCATACCTACATGTGAGAGTGCTATACAAATACATTCAGTATCATTATACGAAAATACATCTATAATTTTGCTTTTTCGAAGTGACAAACTGCAAATGAGTAAGCGTAATATAATTTTGAGGGAAAAAAAATGCAGGAAAATGTATGTTATTAATTAACATTTAAAGCCCCTCTAGACCCATGGGGTCCCCTTTGACGGCGAAAATGCCGCCCCCTGGGTCAGCCGCCCACTCCATTCGGAAAAATCCTAGATCCGCCCCTGTGCATGTTTGAAGAAACGGCGCCCCAATTTCCCGGAAAAAAATGCGTCTCTGTTCCCCGGAAAAAAAAGCGCCCCTATGCCCTGCCTAGGGGCATAGGGATATATATATAATAAGAATGTATATCGGCTGGTGCGATCGAATGTTAGGGGCCAGGGTCCACGCGCCAAGATATACTGACTAAAAGTCTCTTCTGTTCCCACGAACCCCTCCAAACGAAAAGCTCCGACTTAATGTATATACAACCTTGGAGTACCGATGGAAAGTTTACCTGTTCAGGAAAATCCCTTTAATTTGCCTATATGGCCGCCAAAAAATGTGTTACAAAAATAGCGCAGAGTGACAAAAATGATTCCGTTTGTTTTGATGTTTTCCTCTTCGGAACCTTCCCGTTCCGCCATTGACTTCAGCTGTTTCAGTTTCATTCCGGGGCTAAGTTTTGGATGTCTTTAGGTGGGGTACTTAGTTACCTTTGTGATGTTAGCTGCAGGTGAATATATTTATATGCAAAATCCTAGAAAACTGACTTGGAAATCCTTACGTCCAGATTCATTCGGAAAATTTGAAGGTTGCATGGTTGGTGTCGTTTATACAGCCTTGGTTGGTGTCAAGAAGTACCCAAGTAGTAAGTAGTAAGGTTAGATGAGATTGAGGTTTAACAGGCGCAAAAAAGGTATTAGTTCAGTAATTCCGAATTACCCTCCCCAGTTAATGGTTTTCTTGAGGTCCCTAATTGAAGAAGAGTAGCCAGCTGATAGTAATATTATGACAGACTGAAAAGTGGGTATCTTTGACTGTTTATGAGGTGGTCTGGGGGGGGGGGGGAGCTCCCATTAGGTTCTGCAGCACAGCGAGTGAATGCAAGTGGAGCATTCTAAATGTGGGTCCCTGCGACCATAATTTCTGTAAAGGTTAAAGGAAATAGTTCACCTTCAACTTGGGTTTTGAACTGAGATAGCAGTTTTGTAGCCCATGTTGGGAAACCCCTATCCCCAAGTTTGCTTGACTGAAAAGACTCCAGCCGAAGATATTTGATTATTTGGCGAAGGTATGTGGTGCTGATGATGCCTGGGAAGAGGCTATACAATCTGCCAATCAGATTGCAGCTGGTGCTAGCAAGTGAACCGCCTCCCGCTGGTTGTCACTTCTCTAATGCGAGTCTATCCTTATGCGACTACTTTCAAATCTGATTGGCTGAGCCATTTTTTTCATTCGCGTTATGTCATGACTGACTATAGTATGTATATAGTTTTGATAACATTAATAATTTACGACCTTCTGTCCTGAATCGGTGCAATGTATGGCCATTTTTGACAATATACAAATAAATTGTATTTCAAAATATAATCAAAATGTGTTTGGAAAAAATGTTCCAAAGTGAACTATTTCCTTTAAGTCAGGTTTGATTATGTATTGTTTTTGGTGACATAGCTTTGGTATTACTGGTATTACTTTTCTGTCTGTTGTAATAATACTCTCTTCTTCTACTAGGGACCTCAAGAACACCATTAACTGGGGAGGTGAATTACTGAACTATTACCCAAAAAAGAATAAAAACTCAAGTTCCAGGAATATTTAGCCCAAACAAGCTAACAGATGGCATCATATGTCACTGGAAGTGCTACTAATTTTTTACCTTTTTTACTTGATTATTATGAGAGAGAAAAAATTTGGTCCGTCAGGTGGGGACTGACCCTCAACCCTGCAAATGCAAATTGTTGACGATGACTCTCAGGCGTGCACCCGTCCAGACCAAATATTTTCTGAATAGTACCAAACTGGATCATGTAAGCAAAATTAGGGACCTCAGCGTAACACTAGATACCAAAATAACCTTTGCATCACATGTCTCTGACATACTCAGCAGGGCCAACCGAGCACTAGGCCTCCTTACTCATTCTTTTCAAGTTGGTACTAGCACTTCAAAATTCAACCGGAGCGCAGTGCTAGCTGTGTACTTCGCGAACGTGCGTTCGATTTTAGAATACTGTAGCGTGGTCTGGGCGGGGGGCGGCCAACTCCCACACGGTGCGGGTCGATCGAGTGCAGCACAAGTTCCTCATTTGGCTACTTACTCATACATCCTCCAGACAAGCTAATTCTCTCTCTTATGGTAGCCTTCTGCTCCATTTCAAATTTCCTTCCTTAGCATCACACAGAGTGCAGCATGACCTGCTCTTCTTGAGGAACATCCTGCGGGGGAAAGTGGACTCACAGGTCCTGCTCGAGTCGTTTCCCTTGCACGTGCCGCCTCGATCGACCCGCCCCGTCTCTCTTTTAACCGTGCCTCGAGCACGGGTAGAACTGTGGACTCTGGGATGTTCTGCCGGCTCCCTAGAGCAATGAATGCCTTTTTAGATAGTGCTTTTAAAGGAAATAGTTCACCTTCAACATTAGTTTTAAACTGAGATAGCAGTTTTGTAGCCCATGTTGGGAAACCCCTATCTGCAAGTTTTCTTGACTGAAAAGACTTTCCAGCCGAATATATTGGATTTTTTGGCGAAGGAATGCGGTGCTGGCGAAAGAATGTTGTACTGGTTCTAGCCCGGGCAGAGGCTATACCATCAGCCAATCAGCTTGCAGCTGGTGCTAGCAAGCGAACGCCGGCCGCCGGTTGGCACATCTCCAATGCGAGTCTATCCTTACGTGACTACTTTCGAATCTGATTGGCTGAACCATTTTGTACATTCGCGTGACGTCAGTACTCTGACTCGGAGAGTATGCATATAGTTTTATAAACAATACAAATTTACGACCTTATGTCCTGAATCGGCGCGATATAAGGGCATTTTTGACAACATACAAATACATTATATTAAATATAATCAAATCGTGTTTGGTAAACAAAATTCCAAGGTGAACTATTTCCTTTAACGCAGACATCTTTTATGACAGTTTTGGAGCTTTTAGAGCACAGGTGATCAAGTACGTTTTAACCCTGTAGTCTGTGAGTGTAAACTTTAGGTGTGTGATTATGTGATGTTTGTGCTGCGTTGTGTATTTATTGTTATATCTTATCTTCACGACTTCGCCTGTCAGTGGAGCGTAACTGTTGGCAATAAAAAAAAAACACTGGTGAAATTAGTAATTGCAGAAGCTGCCAAGGGCCAAGCCGATTTTCAGTCCACTTATTTCTGTGAAATGTTGCCTTTACTAATGTTAAATTTATGTGAGGACAGGGACAGTCTGTTCCTTCTCTCACCCACTTATTGCCATTGGTCATTATATGATTTCAGATTTTTTAAATTTAACCCTTGCCAAGTATGGGGAATTGTGTGCAAGGTCTTCTGTCAACTGTCACTGTGGGAAATGTCTACATATGAGTGATTCAACCTGATTGTAGCCATGGTTTCCAGAGTTTTTTTTAACCGCTTTATTGATGTGCTTAAAAATTGCCACTCAGCTGTTCATGTCATATACACAGTGGTGGGCATCGTTACTAAAAAATGTAGTTCTGTTACTCGTTACTTCGTTACTCATAAAGTAGTTCTGTTACTTGTTACTCCATTACTTTGCAACAAATGCAGGGATTGGTATTGATTGGTTGCTAGGATTGGTATTGAGTCAGGGTGCACAGTGGAATATTCTTAAAACAAACATAAGGAGTGGTCAATTCAACCTAAAAAGACACAATTGCACAAATTCTTAGCAGAATAAAGGCCATATGTTAGGGGAAGTACACAAAAGTTCAGGCTTAGTAAGATTAGAGAGAAAAGACTCTTTAAGTGAAAACGAAGGAATTGAAGTTGCCAAATCGTTCCAAAAATGTCTGATCAGAACAAAAAGATTCCAGACCTAAAAGCACCCAGCAGCGGACGGCGGGGCGAGCGGCACGTGGCGCTGCCTGGAGGCGGCCGATTCAACTACTGAGTGGCGGATGTGGTGCGATGTGGCGGCGGTTAGTGGATAGAGATATGTATTATTGTTAGTTATTTATATTTTCATGTTAAGTAACGAACAGTAATTCTAGAGAGGTGCTTTAATTTAAGAATTGTATTCTTTTGCACCAATCTAACCACAATTATTTGTCTTGTTTTGTTTTCTGAATTCTGAAAAATACACATGATGATGATGATGATGATTAACTAAACTTTTTGTTGTTGTTTTGTTTTGTCTCCCACTTGATAGTAGAGATAAACTGGGACTTAGTAAGGATAAGTGGTTGGCTTTGTTGGTTTAACTTTTACTTAGGAGTGGAATATTATGATGAAAGTAAGGAAAAGGAGTGGAATATTATTATCAATTGGACATTTTTCTCCACCCAAAGTGCCCAATTCTAGAACACTGGACAAATGCAACGGAAGTTACTTTTGTCTGTTACTCTGCTACTTTAGTTAAAACCCTCGCCAGTGCAGGAGGTGGATGCCACCCCACCCCATCGTTTTTTGTTTATCTCGAGAATAACTCTTGAGAATAACTCTCGAAAATTCCAAACCTCTACTGCCCATGCATGACCCGTGACCTATGACCTGTTCCTCAAGGTCATGTCAGGCGCAACTGGCGTCCCGTAGTATCGATGCTTGTAACTTGTGCACTTTCTGAGTGTTTGTTGTTCAGGAACATTTGCACAGGTGTTAAAGGACCTGTGCAGCCTTTAAAAGCCTATTTAAGCCTTTTAAAGCCTTTAAAAGCCTACCTCTATTTTTCCCTGCTAATGGTGCCCGTAACACGAATGAATAGCAGCACTTGCTTGTCTGTTAAAGGCATGTATATGTAAATACGTAGAAAGAGGCCCCAGCAAGTGTGGATAGGGCCCTCTACCATATTTTAAAGGGCCCTGCCGATCTGCAGAGATCTGAGTTCACCTTCAACATGGGATTTTTAACTGAAATAGCAGTTTTGTAGCCCGTGTTGAGAAATCCTTATCTGCAACTTTTCTTGACTGAAAAGACTCTTCAGCCGAAGATATTTGACTTTTTGGCGAAGAAATGCGGCGCATATATGATATACCGTACCGTCTGAGAGTGCCAGCATTGGTCTGAGCATGCGCAGACCAATAACGCACACCATAACATTAATAATTTACGACCTTCTGTCCTGAATTGGCGCGATGTAGGACCATTTTTGAAAAGAAAAAAAGAAACTATTAAATATAATAAAATCGTGTTCTGAAAAATGTTCCGAAGGTGAACTATTTCCTTTAACAGGTGACATTTATGGTTTCCACTGAGATCATGACCTCGGTTGACCATTTCAGAGGTCAACTGAGGTCACTGACCTCAGATGACCTAAGATGACGCTTTGACCTCCCGTAGATTTTAAGAACATTGTACGGCTAAGTATGCTTTGCAGATCTCTACCAACTGTACATCATTACAAAAGCAGCCATTTGTGTTGGACAAGAATGAATGCGGATATCTAATAGTGGTATTGGATCAAGGTCAAAGGCACTGGCGGATCCAGAACGGTGGTTTGGGGAGGGCCACAGGTGGTTGGGAGGGGGGGGGGGCAAATTCCAAAAAGTCTCACACAATTCTGAAAGCTCATCGAATTTTGCTTGCTTATGCATTGATAGCTGATTTTAAACAAACTTTCCTTAGTAGAAGTTGCTGATATTTTCTTATATATCAGGAAATATGTCAATTTTGCGCCGATTTTAGCGGCTGGGGGAGGGCATGGCCCTTTTGCCCCCCCCCCCCCCCCCTTCCTGGATCCGCCAGTGGTCAAATGTCAAATCAGGTCAAAGATCAACAGGGACCTAGAGTTAATGGAAATGCATTCCGCTAACGACAAGAAATGTGCTGCATTTTGATTCACGACTCTAGCTGGATTATAAGTCAATATCTACACATACACGATTTGGATGACATCTGAGTCATTGGCATGACCTCAGAGGTCACCTAATGATCCTGGACATTAAAGTCGGGTATCACCGGGTTCCTCTCATTACAGGCAATGCTCTGTTTTTCTTCTTCTTCGAAGATTAGGGACGAAATTAGGGACGAAACGTATTACTTCAAAACATATAAAAAACATAAAACAGTACAGTTTTCGGTTTTATATGCTACCTCTATTTTCCCCTGCTAATGGTGCCCGTAACACGAATGAATAGCAGCACTTGCTTGTCTGTTAAAGGCATGTATATGTAAATACGTAGAAAGAGGCCCCAGCAAGTGTGGATAGGGCCCTCTACCATATTTTAAAGGGCCCTGCCGATCTGCAGAGGGCCCCCTGTCGGCATTTAGAGAGCCCCTTACGGTGGTAGATGGCCCTCTGCCGGCCGTTATAGGGCCCTGCCGATCTGGAGACGGATCTCTGCCGGTCTTTAGAGGGCCCTGCCGATCTGTAAATCGCCCTGCCAATCTGTAGAGGGCCTCTGTCCTGTCGGCATTTAGAGGGCCCTGTCGACCTGTAGAGGGCCCTGTCGACCTGTAGAGGGCCCTCTTCCAGGCTTTAGGGGCTCTGTCGATCTGCAGTGTCCCAGCCAATCTGTAGAGGGCCCTCTGCTGGCCTTTAGAGGTCCCTGCCGATATGTAGAGGGCTCTCTGCCTGCCTGTAATGGGCCCTTCCAGCATGTAAAGGGCCTGCCGACCTGTAGAGGGCCCTCTTCCAGCCTTCTGGGGCCCTGTCGATCTGCAGAGTGCTCCAGCCAATCTATGGACTCTATGGAGGTCCCTCTGCTGGCCTTTAGATGGCCCTGTCGGCCTTTAGAGGGCCCTTTCGTCCTTTAGAGGGCCCTTCCGGCCTTTAGAAGGCCCTTTCGACCTTTAGAGGGCCCTGCCGATCTGTAGATCGCCCTGCCGAAAACCGTGTTGGCACCGTGTTCCTGCATTTGGTCAACTCCAGCATCTCTCTCTCCGATGTCCCTGATTCCTGGAAACATTCCCTCGTCTTTCCCATCCACAAGTCCGGCGACCCATCCAATCCATCTAACTTCCGGCCAATATCCATAGTTCCTGTGATTGCCAAAATTGTAGAGCGGGCTGTTTACCAACAGCTCTGCAGTTACCTTTCCATGAATCATCTCCTCGCACCCACTCAGCACGGTTTTCGTCCTCGCCACTCGACGGAAACCGCACTGATAACCATTTCTGACCACATCCTTTCCGCTAACGACCGGGGAGAGATTTCCCTCCTTTGCCTGCTGGACTTGACCAAGTGCTTCGATGTGATAGACCATTCCAAACTTCTGACGAAATTACAGCTCTACGGAATTGACATCTCCTGGTTTTCGGCTTACCTTCGGGACCACACCCAGAGTGTCAGCTTCACTGACAACCTGGGAATTACCAAAAAGTGTGCACCACTTCCCAAAGGCATCGGGGTTTTTCAAGGCTCTGCTCTCGGTCCGCTGCTCTATTGCATCTTTGCCAACGACCTGAGTCTGTATGCCGAAGGCTCAGTGATCGTTCAGTACGCCGACGACACTCAAATTTTGATTAGCGGCAAAAAATCTGAATTCAAAAAAGTTGTCGCTCAAATGGAGCGTACCTTGGCCTCTCTTGATGTTTGGTTCCGCGCCAGCGGACTGAAAGTAAACGCCGGAAAGACTCAGCTGATGCTTTTGGGAAGTGCTCAAAATTTACGACAAGTCCCCAGCTTCACGGTGAAATTTCGCGATCATGATCTCATCCCCGTTTCGGAAGCAAAAAACCTTGGTTTACTCTTTGATCGCACTCTCAGCTGGGACAACCACGTATCTGCAGTCACTAGGCACTGCGTTGGCACTCCCATCGGTCTATCACATCTTAGGAGCTACCTGCCACTCTCTGTTGTCTCCGAACTGGTCAGCGCCTTGGTTCTCACACAGATCCGTTACTGTATATCAGTGTACGGCAATGGTACACAGAAAAACGTATCCCGGATCCAAAAAATTATTAACTATGCAGCAAAAGTTATTTTCGGCCGCAAAAAAAAATGATCATGTATCGGATCTGTTAGAGAAACTCGGTTGGCTCAGTGCTGGCGACCTGGTGCAGTACCACACACTGTGCCTGGTACATAAGGCACGCCGCCTGGGCGTGCCGGAGGCGCTGGCCAGCGGCCTCGTCCGCGTGTCGGACACCCGTGACCGTCACACTAGGCAGGACGGTAGTCTGTATGTGCCCAGGTCCCGAACGGAGATGGGCCGCCGGCGCTTCCTTAGCCGTGCGCCGCAGCAGTACAACCAGCTACCACCGGACTTGACACGGCTCCCGGTACCCGTGTTCAGCAGACACCTCAGGCGCCACCTGTGCCGGGACCTGGGCTGAGAACCTGTTCTGCCGGCGTTGAGCTTGTCTTCTTATATCTTATACGGCAGGAATGTATGGAATGTGTGCGTGTGTGTCTGTTTGTGAGCATGTTTTGGACCACCCTCCTCGTATGTTTATCTTTTTGACGAGAGGCCGTAAGAGCCACAAGTTTATTGTGGATGGTCTCAATATATGTCTATGTCTATGTCTATGTCTATGTCTGCCAATCTGCAGAGAGCCAATACCGGCATTTAGAGGGCCCTGTGGACCTGTAGGTGTAGATGGCCCTCTTCCAGTCTTTAGGGGCCCTGTCGATCTGCAGTGTCCCAGCCAATCTGTAGAGGGCCCTATACTGGCCTTTAGAGGGCCCTGCCGATCTGTAGAGTGAGTGTGGAGGGCCCTCTGCCGGCTTTTAGAGGGCTCTGCCGATCTGCAGATGACCATCTGCCGGCCTTTAGAGGCCCTTGCCGATCTGTAGAGGGCTCTCTGCTGGCCTTTAGAGGGTCCTGTGGTGGTAGAGGTGGTCTGTCGGTCGAGCGCCGGTGAGGCTCTCGAAGGAAGACCAGTCAAAGTTCTCATTGTTTTTCAGTGTATGCTAGTTATGTCTGAGAGGAGTACAAGGCTTTGACAATGTAGGCTTTGGCTTTGACTCGAACTCAGGCTGCCACTACCAGGAAAGGTCAGAAGCCCAGCGCTCTCCCACTGAGCTATAGGGCGGACAAATCGCTCGTTTCCGCACTATCAAATGATTTTTAATGTTGGTGGCATAATTCCTACCCCAGAATCTAGGTCATGCAGGAGAAAAGAGAAACATGTTTATTTCTCGACGAATATCCATCTATCGTCCAAACAAATGTCATATTAGTTTTTCAGCTCAAAATACCCTGTATAGACAAATTTCAAGACTTTTTCAAGGTGACCTATTCTCTTTAAGGGAAAATGTTTGAAACAGAAGACCCAGAATCTTTGATCTGGTGGAAGATAGATGCTGATATAATTTGTATGAATCAATCTGAGCTGGTCAGAATGTTGTGCTTGTACACAAAAGCAACATATTCATCACCATACAATATTAAATGGCATGTATCTTTCATCTATTCATGACATAAGTGTGTCTTGTCCTTTTCTCAGAATGAGTATTGTGTATGACTAAGGCCTTGTTTTCTTTCAGGATGAAAACTCAGCTAGAATGAAGAATGTACACCAGGTCCACCAACAGACGGATTACTGTCAATCTCGTCATGGAGACACGTCCTGATTACATCCCCCTTTAACTCCATATTTGAATTATATGTATCTGTAAAGTGTCAAGATCTGGGAACTCGCACCATCAAAATGGCAGATGCAGTCACCCCAAAGCGTGACCCAAAGGACCCTACCAAGGACACAAACACCCCTAAACGTGACTCGAAGGACCTGACGCTACCCACCAAACGCGACTCGAAGGACCTGTCCAAGCCACGTCACGACATCTTCATTCAGGAGATCGAGGGCATGGACGACTTCTGGGGCTCCACGTTTCGTGCCGTATACGACAGGGGCGAACAGGAGCAGTTCGCGCGCCAGCTGGACGAGCGGATCCACGAGCACGACCGCACCATCGAGCGCATGTGCAGCTTCCACTACCAGGGTTTCATCGACTCGATCCGCGAGCTGCTGCAGGTCCGCACCGAGGCCAGCAAGCTGAAGCGCGAGGTGGTCGGCGTCCACGACGACCTGGTGTCGCAGTCGCAGCAGCTGCTGACGCAGGGCGACGCCCTGGCGCGCGCCCGTCGCCGCCAAGAGAACACTGACCAGGGCGTGGCGGCTCTGATGACGTGTCTCCCCGTGCTGGAGATGTACTCCAAACTCCGCCGCCAGATGGCCGAACAGCGTTTCTACCCGGCTTTGAAGACCCTGGAGCAGCTGGAGCTGGTGCACCTGCCGCGCGTCGCTGACCACCGGTTCGCGCAGGCCATCCGCGAGAGCATACCGCGCATGCGCGACAGCATCCGGACGGCGGCCATGTCAGATGTCAAGGACTTCCTGGAGGAGGTGCGCTGCGAGTCGCCTCGCGTCGGCGAGGCGGCCATGCGGCACGCGGCCGAGCAGTACTGCGTCGAGCGGCCCCCGCCGGCCCGCCTCCAGAAGAGGCATACTCTGGCCTTCCTCGGAGTGACGGCTATCTCCCCGATCGAGCTGTACGGCGCCGATGGTGACGGCGAGGCTAGCGACGAGGAGGGCGCTGCGCAGGACCTGGTCAACTTCTCCGCCGTGTGCCGCTGCCTGCACATCTTCACGGCGTTGGGAGCGCGAGACGCGTTCGAGGAGTACTACCGCAAGCAGCGGCAGAAGCAGTGCAGCCTGGCGCTGCAGTCGTCCAGCGGCGGACTGGCGCAGGACTCGCTGGCCGCCGTCAGGGACTACCTGCACGGGGTGGCTGGCTTCTTCGTGGTGGAGGATCACGTCCTAAACACGGCCGCCGGTCTGGTGACGCGCGTCTACCTGGACCAGCTGTGGGCGGACGCGCTGGAGAAGCTGACGGCTGCGCTGCAGACCCACGCCTCCTGTTGCACGGACCCGAACCTGCTGCTCACCTTCAAACGTCTCATCATGGTGTTCAGTCACACGCTGCGCAACTACGGGTTCAACGTGAAGCCGCTGCATGACCTGCTGCTGGAGGTGCGGGACCACTACAGTGAAGTCCTGATGCAGCGCTGGGTCGGCGTGTTCAGGGAGATCTTCGACCAGGACAACTATCACCCGATCGCGGTGGACTCGCCGCAGGAGTACGAGCAGATCACGCGCGTGTTCCCGTACACCAACGCCGAGCTGGCGCGTCAGCCGTTCCCCAAGACGTTCCCCTTCTCGCTGATGGTGCCCAAGGTGTTCTCACAGGTGAAGGAGTTCATCCACTCGTGTCTGAGGTTCGCGGAGGACCTGGACCTGACCCAGGGGGAGCGGGATGACCTGCTGCGGCAGTCGACGAACGTGCTGCTGACGCGGACGCTGTCCGGCTGCCTGGCGACGCTGATCAGGATCCCTGGCCTCGGTCTGCTGCAGCTGATCCAGATTACCATCAACACCATCCACCTGGAGCAGGCCAGCGTCTACCTGGAGGACGTCATCACCAAAATCACCGTGTGAGGCGGATATAGAGTTGTTTGTTTGTTTGTTGTTTGATGGCTGGGAACTGTGTCGGAACAGTGTAATGCCAAGTTGCTAGTGTGTCAAATTGTGTCAAATTGTGTGTCAAATTTGGTTACATTATGAAGCGACCGACGTTATGTCGAGTTGTTTTTGTGTCTGTTGTAAGTTGTAACTGTAATCCTGTGCCTAGTTACTACTGGTGTAATAATGTCCGTTTAGGTTGACATAACTATACAGTTGATATTGAGTTATTCACCCACGTGTCCCTAGTCACACAGCGTCTAGTCATCCCTTTTGAAACTCCAGCTGCCGCCGACTCCCTCCCCCTCCATTGCAACCACAAGCCGAAGCAGGATCTTACACCCACTTTACCATCCCCTGGTCACCCCATTCGCCGCTGACCCCTCCCCCTCTATCCTCTGCAGCTACAAGCCGAAGCAGGATCTTGCACCCGCTTTACCATCCCCTGGTCACCCCATTCGCCGCTGACCCCTCCCCCTCTATCCTCTGCAGCTACAAGCCGAAGCAGGATCTTACACCCGCTTTACCATCCCCTGGTCACCCCATTCGCCGCTGACTCCTCCCCCTCTATCCTCTGCAGCTACAACCCGAAGCAGGATGGCGGCGTCCAGTCAACACTTCTGGGCCGCGTCATGTTCAAGGACATCCGCGCTGAAACCGAGCAGCAGATCTACCGTCAACTGCAGGCCAAGATTGACGAGTTCCTCGAGCTGGCCGCGTACGACTGGCTGCTGCCCGAGCCGTCCGGCACCGCATCCCCCTTCCTCGTGGACCTGGTGACCTTCCTCGGCGCCACCTTCGGCGCCTTCACAAACCTGCCGGCCAACGTGGCGCAGACGGCGTGCATGAGCGCGTGCCAGCACGTGGCGCGCCAGCTGCAGGAGATGCTGCTGGGAGAGGAGGCGCGGCAGCTGTCCACCGGCGCGCTGCAGCAGCTCAATCTGGATGTGATCCAGTGCGAACGTGAGTCATGGCGGGGGGGGGGGGCAGGGAGTAGGGAGAGAGGGAGGAGGAAGGGGAGAGGGAAAGAGTCCCCGAAGGTGCTCGTTGTGAGTGCTAGTTTAGTTTATTGTATTGCCTTATCACCAAGGGGGTTCGCACCCTATGACAGGTGAAGTCACGAGTAAAATACTCGTGCTCGTTGTGGGTGCTCATTGTAAGGTTGGTGCGTGCACTTGGGGATTACACAAAAATAGAGTTTACTTCCGGTGGGGAAGTAGATATTTTGTCAGTAGTTGACATTTGACGGACCGGATTGATCAGCATCGTGTGTGATCGGGTGCCTTCGCGGCGAGCGTGGGCCGCGATGATTTGTTTTCTCGTCACCGGTCGTTCCAGTGATGAACTTCACAGCTTTCTACACAAAATGTACTGCCGATTGGTTGATGTTCTGGCTGCGACCTCAATATGCCTGACAGCGACCTGCAGCCTACAGTAGCGCCACCTACTAGCGACATACTACTGGACTACTGGACTCCCATAGCCTACTACTGGACTCCCATAGCCTACTACTGGACTCCCATAGCCTGTACAGTGCACACTGCACAGCCCGCACTTCACAGGCTAGATGACGCCCCTACTGGCGACATTTGGTCGAGGCTACCAAGTACCACTGGCTGCCCAGTGCACACCTCGTTCGCCAGCCGTGTGGTGAAGTGAGGTCCCGGGACAGCCGTGTGGTGAAGTGAGATCCCGGGACAGCCGTGTGGTGAAGTGAGATCCCGGGACAGCCGTGTGGTGAAGTGAGGTCCCGGGACAGCCGTGTGGTGAAGTGAGGTCCCGGGACAGCCGTGTGGTGAAGTGAGATCCCGGGACAGCCATGTGGTGAAGTGAGGTCCCGGGACAGCCATGTGGTGAAGTGAGGTCCCGGGACAGCCGTGTGGTGAAGTGAGATCCCGGGACAACCATGTGGTGAAGTGAGGTCCCGGGACAGCCGTGTGGTGAAGTGAGATCCCGGGACAGCCGTGTGGTGAAGTGAGATCCCGATACAGCCGTGTGGTGAAGTGAGGTCCCGGGACAGCCATGTGGTGAAGTGAGGTCCCGGGACAGCCGTGTGGTGAAGTGAGATCCCGGGACAGCCATGTGGTGAAGTGAGATCCCGAGACAGCCATGTGGTGAAGTGAGATCCCGGGACAGCCATGTGGTGAAGTGAGATCCCGGACCAGCCATGTGGTGAAGTGAGATCCCGGGACCAGCCATGTGGTGAAGTGAGATCCCGGGCCAGCCATGTGGTGAAGTGAGATCCCGGACCAGCCATGTGGTGAAGTGAGATCCCGGGACAGCCATGTGGTGAAGTGAGATCCCGGGCCAGCCATGTGGTGAAGTGAGATCCCGGGACAGCCGTGTGGTGAAGTGAGATCCCGGGACAGCCATGTGGTGAAGTGAGGTCCCGGGACAGCCATGTGGTGAAGTGAGGTCCCGGGACAGCCGTGTGGTGAAGTGAGATCCCGGGACAGCCATGTGGTGAAGTGAGATCCCGGGACAGCCGTGTGGTGAAGTGAGGTCTCGGGACAGCCGTGTGGTGAAGTGAGGTCCCGGGACAGCCATGTGGTGAAGTGAGATCCCGGGACAGCCGTGTGGTGAAGTGAGGTCCCGGGACAGCCATGTGGTGAAGTGAGATCCCGGGACAGCCATGTGGTGAAGTGAGATCCCGGGACAGCCGTGTGGTGAAGTGAGGTCCCGGGACAGCCGTGTGGTGAAGTGAGGTCCCGGGACAGCCGTGTGGTGAAGTGAGGTCCCGGGACAGCCGTGTGGTGAAGTGAGGTCCCGGGACAGCCATGTGGTGAAGTGAGATCCCGGGACAGCCATGTGGTGAAGTGAGATCCCGGGACAGCCGTGTGGTGAAGTGAGGTCCCGGGACAGCCGTGTGGTGAAGTGAGGTCCCGGGACAGCCGTGTGGTGAAGTGAGGTCCCGGGACAGCCATGTGGGGAAGTGAGATCCCGGGACAGCCATGTGGTGAAGTGAGATCCCGGGACAGCCGTGTGGTGAAGTGAGGTCCCGGGACAGCCATGTGGTGAAGTGAGATCCCGGGACAGCCGTGTTGTGAAGTGAGATCCTCGGACAGCCGTGTGGTGAAGTGAGGTCCCGGGACAGCCGTGTGGTGAAGTGAGATCCCGGGACAGCCGTGTGGTGAAGTGAGATCCCGGGACAGCCATGTGGTGAAGTGAGATCCCGGGACAGCCGTGTGGTGAAGTGAGGTCCCGGGACAGCCGTGTGGTGAAGTGAGGTCCCGGGACAGCCATGTGGTGAAGTGAGATCCCGGGACAGCCGTGTGGTGAAGTGAGGTCCCGGGACAGCCATGTGGTGAAGTGAGGTCCCGGGACAGCCGTGTTGTGAAGTGAGATCCCCGGACAGCCGTGTGGTGAAGTGAGATCCCGGAACAAACGGGTGCCGCGAGTCGCATCAGTTCCGTACGCGGCTACAGCGGTGGCGGGGGTCGGTTGATTCGAACCCACCTCTGTGAGCTGAATACGGCAACGCCCATCTCTAATACGCTAATACGCTATAATAATACGGAAATACGCTACTCGAAGCATCTGATGAGATAGATATTCCTTGATCAAAGGTAATACTGACAATAATGCAGAAAATTTGTCACAGTGGCTTAGCTTTTTTAAATTAGCCTCATGAACGCGTATTTAGCAGAAGCAATTATGCATGCAATTCCTATGCCTTTGCCCATATCATTAAATGTCGCTGGATTTCAGTTATGCAAACAAGCGAAATCTCCGTTAAGCATCATGATGGACAACTGTACATTTACGGACCTGTATGTGTATAGACACCATGGTACGCGGTGCGCGCGCGGGTACACCCGTGTACTTACCCAGGCCAGCCGAGGCAGCCGGTCGAATCCAAAGGTGGAAGTAGCTGATCGCAATTGAACACTCTTGATCACATTCAAGTAAAATAGCAAGATCAGCCCGTCACGCCACTACATATAAGCGCTGACCGTGACCACGAACGACGCACCCTCACTGTCTGATGCACCTCCCGGAGCTCACTCACAGCGTCCCCCAGCCTGACACGATCCCCAACCTATCCGGCTGAGCGTCGGTCACCGACTGACCCCGCTGGGCTGACCCGCGGTCACGTGATCTCCGCCGCTAGTCAATCACCACACCCGGTCCTTATTTGCCAGTCGCGGGGCGCAGCTGCGTTGTACAACGCAACGCTCAATTAAAACACCGTGGGGTGGCGGGTAACGGGCCGTACGCTGGCTGCTCGGAGTGCTGACCTGACCTGACCTGACCCGATCTGACCTGACCTGACCTGACCTGTCTGTCTGCAGAGTTCGCCGCCTCGGAGCCGGTGACCGGGTTTGAGGAGGGCGCGCTACAGATGTGTTTCGCCGACTTGCGCCAGCTGCTGGACGTGGTGCTGGACTGGGACTGGGCCACCTACTTCGCCGAGTACGGCACTCCGAAAGGCCGGTACAGCCGAGTCAGCCCCGCCACAGCCGTGAAGGTCGTGGAGCGGCTGAGGGACGCCGACAAGAGGAACATGTTCTCTGTGTTGAAGCGCGCCGAGCGGGACCGCAAGAAGCTGCAGGACACCGTGCTGAAGCAGCTGCGGCAGCTGGTGCAGTCGGGGTAGCTGCTGCAGCTGACTGGACTGCTGCCGCAGCTGGTCAGATAGCTGCCGCAGCTTGCCGAACAAAGGCTGAAGCGGTGTGGGAAAATGGCGGTCCGCTCCCGGGCGGAGGAGCCGCCGCAAGCCAGTCGCGAGGCTAGTGCATTGAGATACCGTTTACCAAAGGGCTTCGTGTTTGAGTCATTGATCGGCTGTTGGTTTTGTGTTCATAGTCGCGAGCTTTCTGTGTTCCCACCGAGATGTGTTGAGCGGCCGGTTGGGTCGCTGCGAGGGTGGCAGCGCCCTGCTGCCTGGCTTGTTATGTACTGCCCCGTATAGAGGTGCCGAGCTGAGCTTGAGGCCTGTTGGAGTCATGTTCAGTATGCATATCGTACTAAGTCATTTTACTGGTCAGCTTTTGCCGCGTGGATATTATAGGCTTTACAGCGGGGTGCCGAACATGTGATCTATGAAACTTTGATTACTCAATATATCGAACTATCGCAAGTCGCTGAACCAGCGTCTAATTTTACCTAACTCAGGTTCCGAAAACACGCAGACCCGAATTAAACTAAACTAGACCAGTCTTCCCTCAAATCCGACATCTCGAGCGCCGCTACAACGCGGCAGATATCCCACCATCGCAGGGCGACTTAAGCAGGGGCCACTATCACCGAAAACTGTATATTTACAACATCTCTACATATAGGCGGCAGCAGCCGACAGACAGCTCTACTTTCCACTCTGGAGCGGACACGTCCCGGGAAAACGTCTGAAAAAACACGAGCGGGGCGCGGCTGTCGCGTGTCGCGCGCGGATCCACCGTGCGGGCGTCTGCGTGATTGGCAGCTAGTCTCTCCGACATGGGCGGGGAGGGGACACGCGGACACCGCCTTGGAATGATCGACACCGGCATATCAGAGTCTGTAGCACACCGCCCCACCGGCCCGCAGCCGGAGCCAGAGCGGCCCTATTGCACGTGCTGACACGTAATGGCAACTGCACGCGGGCCCGCGCGAGCCAGGCGCCTCGCGGGCGGCTCGTAAACGAGTCGCTATCTACCGACACATACGCACTACAGTGAGTAGCATGGGCAACGGGCACATCATGGAGCAAGACGGCTACACATTTATATATAGGTATATCGAGTCTGCCACTGCGCTCTCCCTGCTGAAATCTGGGCCGGGCGCCCCGCAGCCGTACCTACACTGTGCCGCAGACGAGAGTTCGATTCCAGTCCGGGGGAGCCGATTCCAACGCTCGAAGTAGGGCGTTTTAAATAGGTCCGATATTCGAAACGATCGAATATGTAGAATACTTCAAATTGACCGCTATCATGATTCCCGACGCTTTCACCTCGATCTCTCTTGAGATTGTGGTGAAGCTTGAAAAGTGGCACTGATTCCTCCGCAGATTGCAGTGAATTAAACCCGTAAACATAATTATATCCCGATTGTTCTACTATACAAGTAACGATTCTGTTAACATTTTGTTTGTGTGCAACGGCAACAATTTCGTGAACCACATAAATGACACTGCAATCAGTTGAGCATAGAACGGGAAATGCTGGATTCCTCCCACGTGAATATCCTCAAAAACCTGATTATCTTTGTCAAACGAGCTCCGTGCTGGATATCGACTCCCCTGGAACAACCACAAGTCTGCGGACACGGGGCGCCCATCTGTAAACCATCCAATCACAAACAACGCGAACGGTAACGCACGGTTAGAGGACACAATATCTGCGCTCGGACACACGATTAGAACACCGCCATGAAGCAGCCCGACGAGCCCGCGCTTCTGGCCGGGGGACAGCTCTCTCTCTCTCTCTCTCTCTCTCTCTCTCTTCCTCTCTTTCTCTCGCGGTCCACGATCGTCTCTGAGCCGGCGAAACGCGCGCACACCCGTACACACTAGCGCCGTTGAGTCACTGGAGCTCTAAACACCCAACTCGCGCTACATTCAGCCCTATTTCGCCGTGGCGCCACCCGTCGACTGTTCGCCGCCTGCGCTGCTCACAGATGTCGCTGCGGTCGCGACAGTGGTAGCGGCCGGCGACTCCGCTTAGTGTTTCGCGGGTGTGGATGACTAGCTGGCACTTGCCGCTTGACTCGCGGACTCCGCCGCGGCGGCGGTGATAGCAGCAGCTGCAGCTACAGGGGCAGCTTTCACAGCCACCGTCTGCGCGGTCGCATTCGCCGAGACGGCGTCACTGCCGGCCACCGCGTCGGGCGACTCCGCCTTCACGGCAGGGAGGACGGCGCCAGCCGCCGAGCCGCCCTCCTCCATCGCTTCTTTTCCTTCCTCGTCCTCCTCCTCGTCCGTCCTGTTGTGTCCCGGCAGGAAGAGAAGCGGGAACATGCCCAGGATGCAGCCGAACGCTACCCCCCATGCCCGGCCCTGTGGGAGAAGGGAGCATGCGTCAAGACTGCGCAATATAGCAAGGCAGAGAGCAACGGGTCCAGACGAGACAACTGCGAAACAAAGCATTGCCGATACAGCGCGCCACGAGACAACTAAAGTATCATGTTAAAAGTGCCCGAAACAAGATCACACGATATGCGAGGCAACGGACTCAGGTTTTCATTCATTTTTCGAAATTAGGCTTTCCGAATGTTGAAGTCCACTTTTCGGCGTGTAGTATTACAGGCTCAGACTCACTTGTGGATGGAACTTTGCCGGTGCTCGTTTACAACCCTATTCCCGGCACACTCGCATTTAATGAGTCTTAAATCAAAGTGCAAGACGTGAATGAGTGACTCTGAAGCACCCATTAACCCGTGGAGAGTCCACACTTCGAGAAACGTAAACACAAGTTTGCGTTTACGATCCTGGGACCTGGGTTAGCGTCGAGGTTGAGCTCGAGTACTCAATGTTCAGCACAAGGAAGTTGAATATCGACAGGTAGACGAATGCCCTTTGATAATCTTACTAGAATAGGCCATCACGGAATAAGGTAAGATAATAACATGGTCCTACGGTATATCAGAACAACCTTACGACAGCAGAAACATGGGAAACTCGTAGAACCAGACATCATCAATCCCAGCATTTACAACAGAAACACTCCAGCGAGATATTGTCCACTACAGGTTAGGAAACGGGGACCATGTTTAAACCTACTCACGATGCTTATATAGTTCATATTCATATTGACATATATAAAAAACAGTCAACTCCTCACATTAATGTATTAATGACCAAGACGCGTTTCTATAACTTCTTCAGCTGTTGGTCATTAAAAATGGGGCATGTCCCATTTTTAATGGCCAACTGAAGAAGTTATAGAAACGCGTCTTGACCATAAATAAATTAACATGAGGAGTTGACTGTTTTTATAGATGCTTACATAGTACATCGTTGAAACATGTCAAGTCAGATCCGGTTTTATCCTCCCGACTGCCGGTCCTATATTCCCTGTGACGCCCACGTTAACCCAGGTCTGGTGGTCGTTGGCCACCGGGCGTGTGGTGGCCCCCGAACCAGGCTCCTAGGATTGCTTTGGAGCTGGGATGCTGAGTGGATAATTCTGGCTACAAATAAACATAAAGAGTGGAAATTTCAACCAAAACATGTACTCGGCTTTATCAATACCCAATTATCCCTTCACCAGAATTGTGTATTATCTATGCCAATTCTTACCTGTCTTTCCCTCCACAGTCAGTCCCTCATTACATCCATAAATCAGTACCAGGGTTCCAATTATCCAATATATTTTAAAATAAGGAGTGGAAAATTCACAGTAAAACTCAGGAGAAAAGAGTGGGAAAAATAGCATCTACATGGTGTCGCTTTCCACCCAAATTTCCCAATGCTAGGACACTGTCCCGAGCCCCCCCCCCCCCCCCCCCCTGAGTGGTGCCCGCCTTCATGGCTTGGGCCCTCCTCGCAGCTTCGCCCTGTGAGGAAGGGCGCTGTAAGTCCATGGACGGTTGCCCGATCGGCGTTCCATTTAGACCACTTTACCCCTTCTCCTTCATCCCATGGCTGCGCAATGGTCCGAGCGGACCGAAGCGGCCTTATCCTAACAAAACCAAACAAACATTTCCGAGCCACTCACGGTTTGCGAACCTGTGTAAATAATCCATTGAGCGTTTGACCCCCAGTGTGCCGTTTTACTTACGATA
This sequence comes from Chirona hameri, assembly GCA_036785665.1. Lineage (NCBI taxonomy): Eukaryota > Metazoa > Arthropoda > Thecostraca > Balanomorpha > Balanidae > Chirona > Chirona hameri. The sequence goes on from JAXIVJ010001799.1 coordinate 46,805, forward strand.
TTTGAGAACCAGTGCGATATTTTGAGGTCATGCTGCTCAGGTGTCATTCTGGGCGCCGGGACACCAATCCTCATCGCCAACACCTCCACATAGAAGGCCGAACCTGCGGGGCAGGGCAACATGACGTGTCAGGGGCAGCACACGGCAGGCGACGGGACGGTGTGTCAGGGGGCAGCACGGCACGGAACAGCGTGTCGGGGAGCGGGGGGGGGGGGGGGGGCAGCACGGCACGGCACGGCACGGCACGGCACGGCACGGCACGGCACGGCACGGCACGGCACGGCACGGCACGGCACGGCACGGCACGGCACGGCACGGTGTGTCAGGGGAGCACGGGACGGGACCGGAGGGGCACACACGCTTGATATGGACTCGGCAAGCAAGGACGAGTCTGAGATAGAGGGTGCGATACTGCCACGCAAGCCGGCGGAAGGTTCTCGATAGCAGGGTGGGGGGGGGGGGGGGGGGGGGGGACTAGACAGAGGGGAGCTACACCAATCTATCACGCGACGATGTACCGAGATGCACAACTACCGACACAACCTCAAACCAGAATCAGTGATCATTATAAGACATTTTGAACGTGAGGGTGTTTTAAAAATGTGTGCGGCTTATTTAATTGAATACGTAATTATTATTAGTAATCGGTACAACTGCCATTGTTTTCAACGATAGTATAAAAGAGCGTATGGAGCAAAATTAATAAGAGGTCGCGTGATTCATAGAAACATGAGTTGATAAACAAAACCGTATCCTACATATCGAACATCTGGCAACACTACTCGATGTCAGCGCAGACATCGACCCATCGCAATAAACACATGACGACAAGATGAAAACAGCATAGTTTAACATTGAACGCACCGCAATTACGAAAGGGGTACGCCCCTTTATACAAGACACTGGTTTCCTCGTAGCCAGCTCATTGTCGCAGTCATAACAGACGAGGCGCCATACCATACCACAGTCTTCCTCACTTACTCAGTCTTATGGTGATGGAAGGCGCTAGACGAAAATAGCAACATGACCAACCCCTTCCGGCCTGCATTTTCCAGACCCGAGGTTTCTCCCCACCGTGCCGTTTTCATCATCCCACAGACCACGCTGCGCGCGTCATGTGCCCTGCACCGCTCATCCCACAGACCACGCTGCGCGCGTCATGTGCCCTGCACTGCTCATGGCATGTGTTATGTTTGGCCGCCACTGATGCCCCGGCCGATGGGCGGTGTGGCGGCTCTTAGCCGAGTATTTCCGGCGCGGCACCTTTGCAGGCCGGCAGCACGTGCTCACCTCCTCCCCCCCCCCCCCCCCTCCCCCGCCGGCCCTGGGCACCCGGGCAGCCATCATGAGTCCATGACCCAACTCCGCCGCCACCTGCAGACATCTCCGTCGCGGCGCCTGACCTCCGACCTTTGGCGACCACTGCCCCAGATGGGTCGGCCTGCTCCGTGTACGGCGTCTCGGCCGGGTCATCTCCCGGTGGTCCATCTCGCCGCTGGTAGCAGCTCTCATCATGTGCCGGCGCGGAGTGGCGGCTGACATTTCGATGCCGCGCAACCCGTCATCACCCCGCTGTCAGTGAGTGATCAACAGGGAGCGGCGCTGTCACGTGACGGCGTGACGTCAGATGGTAGGGACGTCACGGTGACGTTGGATGACGTCAGCCTCGCGGACGTCACGACAATGCTCTTTACTATTTAGAGCTCTGCAAATATATGCGATGATAATGATGGCGGGCTTACATGGTGCATACCGTGAACAAGCGCGCTATTTATAGCATTGTATGAAGGGCTATGGAGATTCTTGGGACTGGCCGGGTGAACGTCGTGTCGGCACATTCTCTCTGCCTCAGCGTCATCCTCCACGCCCAGGTAGCGTGATGAGTCCGGCGAGGCAGTGGGCCAAATTGGCCACCACTGCCGGGTGCCGTCTTCCCCGCATGTCGGGAGAGATGGTAAAGGCGGCTTAAAGGGAATAGTTCACATTTAACATTGGGGTTTGAGCTGAGATAAAGAGATTTGTAGAGCAGATCGAAAAACGGGTTGTGGTGAAATAATTACCTCGCTACGCTAAGTAATTTCGACACAGGACTAGTGGGACCCTTTTAGAAGAAGAAGTTTCGGACGCCCGAAACTTGTTTCGGGTCCTCACAACTTGCTCACAACGGTTGTTTACGTTACCAGTAAGGCGCCGTAGTTGGCGATGAACGAGCGAGCGCGAAATAAATGTATGGTGAATTTCAACCTGATCGGGCAAGTAGTTCCTGAGATACAAAAAGGTGCGCACGTGCGCACGCGCAGAGGCACCTCACCCATGACTTGTGGGTAGGCGGCGGCGGAGGGGTCCCTAACCACACACCAAATTTGAACACAATCGACTCAGCGGCTCCTGAGATATAGAATAGGGGTGTGCACGTGCGCACGTGCATAGGCACCCCATCCCTGACTTATGGGAAACTGGCGGTTGAGAGGTACCTACCCACACACCAAATTTGAACACAATCGGCTCAGCCATTCCTGAGATATAGAATAGGGGTGAGCACGTGCGCACGTGCAGAGGCACTCCGCCCCTGACTTGTGGAAAGGCAACGGCTGAGAGGTCCCTAACCACACACCAAATTAGAACGCAATCGGTTCAGCCGTTCCTGAGATATAAAATAGGTGTGTGCACGTGCGCACGTGCAGAGGCACCCCACCCCTGACTTGTGGAAAATTAGCGGCTGAGGTGTCCCTAACCACACACCGAATTTGAACACAGTCGGCTCAGCCGTTGCAAAGTTTTTGCGAGAAAAGACTTTTCAACACCCCTCACGCGGCACGCGCCACGCGCAGTGGTAGTCACCCGCATGAGTCGGCACTGGTCACAAACAGGGTAGGTTGGATGGGGCTGCTCAGCAAAGAAGCCCGCTTGTCAATCGGACGTGCGGTTGCAGAGATATTAGCTTGTCAAAAGCGTCGCCACGGGCCGGGCCGGGCCGCTCATATTCAGATTTTTGCCATATACCACGGAAAGACGAACGAGCGCTTCGCGCTCGCTCGTAACAAGCAGCCTGCATATATATGCCTAAAGTCCGTCGTTATTATATGCCTAAAGTCCGTCGTTATTGTGTGCAATAGTTTCCATATCCAAGCTACCATATGGGTCATTCCACGTCAAATCGCACAAGAAATACCCCGACCCCTTTCGATTTCAATAAAATTTGGGGCACGTGTGAACCAATGAACCAAAACCCAATGAACGATCATCATGCACAAGCTTTTAGCTTTATTCGACCATTGAGGTCAGAGCTACGGGTCATCTTAGGTGGCACGTTTTTGCCGACATTGTATCATGCAAACGTGCATATATTGACAAAAACAAATGTTCTAGGAAGGTGCAGTTGCCACCAGAGCACAGATATATGATCGGACTATGTATTGCACCCGATGAACTTCCATGACCTAAATTTTACCTTTGACTTGACGAGGTCAAAGTCAACAATTCAAGTTTTTCTTATGTTTGCCTGCCCCCAAATGCACCAAAATTGAATACGAGAGTGGTTACATCATCGTCTCAAAGCATGTGCAAAAGAATGGCGGACACTTAAAAACTTAAGATATGGGTATTCTAGTATAACTATGTCGCGCCGGTTGAAAGTGCCTTCTGGCTATCTTCTATGAATTGATTCTCTCTCAACAAGGATTAAAAATAAATTTTCCCCCAATACCCCTGGTAACAAAGTAGGTACACACGTTACCAGTGGTGCCCACAACGTAGCTGCACAGTTTCAAGACGACATGCCCCGACTTGACGTCATCTGACGCGCCGCGCCGACGTGACATAGTTATACTAAAATACCCATATCTTAAAACGTTTTTGTTAAGTGACCGCCATTCTTTTGCACATGCTTTAAGACGATGATGTAACCACGCTTGTGTTAAATTTTGGTGCATTTCGGGGCAGGCAAACACAGTAACAACTCGAAATTTTGACTTTGACCTAGTCAGGTCAAAGGTCATATGAAGGTTATGTGAAATCACGGAGGTCCTTAGCAATGCACATTCATTTTTCTATCCAATTGCGGCAAGCGCAACTTCCTAGAACATTTTCCTAGAACATTTTTTTTCGACAATATATGCACTTTTGAATGATAAAATGTCGGCAAAAACGTGCAACCTAAGATGACCCGTAACTCTGACCTCAGAGGTCGAATGGAGCTAAAATTGTGTGCATGATGATCGTTCATTGGGTACTACACGTGCCCCAAATTTCATCGAAATCGAAAGGGTCGGGTTCAAAACTGCCCGTTCTTGTGCGATCTGATGACATATACATGACGTCATAATCATCATGATTTTGTATGGTCATGAAGGAGAAAAGAGAAACATGCCCATTTTTCGACGGATATCCATCCATCGTCCAAACAAATGCCATATTCGTTTTTTTTGCAGCTCGAAATACCCTGTATAGCAAAATTTCAAGACAACTTTCAAGGTGACCTATTCCCTTTAAAAGCTGTGATCGATCGGCCCTTCTCAACGTAATGCCAGATCAGCGAAAATGGCAGCGAAAATGGCACCAAAGACCAAAGAAAACGGATAATTTACCACACGGTTGAAGGAGCCAAGCTCGACGGCGCTCCGTGCCGCTCGAAATTAGCACAACCTTTCCGGCAATAAATTATCACCAGTGTCAGAAAAGCGGGCACTCTTATACATCACTCCTAACCTTTCTCACGGCAGATGTCTGAGAAAGGTCGACCCAACATTTCACCCTCAGACAGCAACACATGAGGTTTGGTATTGAGAATGACGTGAGGGGTGAGGCAGATGAGTCGAGCCTAGGTAGCAAATGAAGCAACAAGCCGAGCAAATACAATGCTTATGACATTTAGAAACGTAAATTTCAACATGAAATCATCAGCACAATTACCCGTTATCAACCCAGACATAGACGTTGTACCTAGCCGAATTGGCGAATACTTTTGATTATAGTTTGCAACTGCCGATCACCAATCTACCGACCGACCCCAACAGACCTCGATGATGATGATGATGATGATTGGGGCTTAAGGGCGCCGCAGCAATAGTTATATGGCGCCCATCACGAACGGACCTTATCCTGCCACCTCAACGTTTCAGTCGCTCTGTCAGCTGAACAAGCATCAACACTAGACTCCATTTAACCCCGGCCCAGACGGCCTCGCCTGAGCCCAGCAACCACGCTGACTTCAACCACGCGACATCGACTACGCAACACAGCCATAGTAAACATCCACCATCCATTAAGCCGCGCCCATAAAACTGGCGCAGACGGTTAGGTGACGTCAGAAGGCCACCTAATGTCCGTTTGATGCCGTGTCCGATACACCTGTCCGTGGCCGGCGGGCCCCGCAGGCGAGCACGGCAGGCGGGCACGGCAGGCGGCCACGGCAGGCGGGCACGGCAGGCGGGCACGGCAGGCGGGCACGGCAGGCCCGAGGTTGCATCATCTGTCAGTCGCTGCATGGCGACAGCAGAACGGCTGCTGTCTGGCCCCGCAGAACACAGTGTGTCCCACCAGCAGTCTGCATACAGCCTGTCTGCATAAACAGACGACACACACGGCGCGCGTTTAAGGCAGCTCTATCGAGTGAGTAGCCCTCGGGCTGTCGGTCAGAGGCGGGGCAGGGTCGGCAGGAGGTGCCTCATGACTACCGAGTCTATTATGGACTCTCATCATGCTCCCTGGGCGACCATCGCCAACGCCGACGCCGCCGTCGCCGTCGCCGTCGCCGTCGACGCCGACAGCATTACCAGGCGGAGCTGCCATAATCCAATATCCATCAGAAGACCAGAATACGAAAACTATCTGCGTCTGGCTTCCGGGCTGACAAAGGCACATCAGTATACGGCCCACACCGCCGCCAGAAGCCGACTATAATGGAATAGATCAGCGCTGTACCGTGCGGCTTTGGGAGAGCCACGTCCATAAGTCCCTCTACCTCACTAGACGAAGTGAGACCCCTCCACTCACCGACGTCCAGTAAGGCCCCTCTGCGGTATGCCACGCCGAACGAACTCATGAGGCCCTCTACCTCACTGGAGGAAGTGAAGCCCATCTATTCCACTGGACCAAGTGAGGCCCTACTAACCAGCTGGACAAACTCCATGAGCTTGCATCAGCCCCAGCGAACTGAACCTATCAGATTGCGCTGAAGCTAAGGGACCAGCTCTCTGGGACACCATCAACAGTTCTCTCACCCATATACAATACGGTCCCGCGGGACATCGAACTGCACATATCAGATTGCGCTGAAGCTAAGAGACCAGCTCTCTGGGACATATCAACAGTTCGAGTGTCCCCCCCCCCCCCCAACAGTTCCCTCACCCATATGCAATACGGTCCCGCGGGACATCGAACTGAACCTATCAGATTGCGCTGAAGCTAAGGGAGCAAGCAGCTCTCTGGGACACTATCAACAGTTCCCTCATCCATATACAATACGGTCCCGCGAGACATCGCTGCCTGTGATTGGATCTCTCTCCGGAGAGCGGGGGTGGGACAGTCACACGGACAGAGGAGCGCCGGGGGAAGGGAAGGGAGCATCACAGACGAAGGGAAGGGAGCATCAGGGGTGTCTTGGTTAACACGCGCACGGCCGGGGAGGGGGGGGGGGGTTGATTTCCGCCCCCCTCCGGTTTTTCCTGAATAGCGGGAAAACGGAGGCGCGCAAAATTTGGCACAGCTGTTTGGGCATCAATTACCCACATTGTCCAATTTGTTTACCTCGGGTCATCTCAGGTCAGGTCACCAGACCAGGTCACGTGACCACACCTCCAAAAAAGTGTGCCGTCATACCACAGCCACAGTTGTTAGCCGACCGGTTTCAAACTTACAGGATTTCATAAGAGCATAGATACCTACAATTCGTTTATCTCGGTTTTTTTTTATATCGGTGACCTTAGGTCGGGTCAATTTCGTGACCTCCCCATTATAAGTCAATGGAGACATATTCAAATGCTTTCTATTCCGAGGATACCCATGATATCAGCCCAATTCCTTCTGGATCATGTTATCATAGGCCATTCATGATGACCCAGGTGCAATTTTTGTTCAGTGACCCCTAAAGGGTCAGCCGAGGTCATCCGAGGTCACAAACATTTTGTTTTGTATATAACTCTCTATAGAATGAAGATAAAGAAGTGAAACCGGTACTTATGTGTTTGTCTCCCAATATACAACTTGACCTACTTGGGTCACCACTTGACCTTGACCTTGACTTGAGGTCAAATTTGTATGTTGACCTAACCTGGTCAACACGAATATGATTCGAAGCGCCTTGACGAGAAAAACAAGATGGCGTCAAAATGACTGCCCTATCTGTATTAAGTAAAATGTTATTTCGAAAAACAGCTTTGCCAAAAAATAGCCTTTTTGACCTTTGATGACCTCTGGAGCCTTAACTATTGACCCGAGATAAAATTTGAGGCCACCTTAGCGGTTGCATTTTTCCAGAGCTTTCCATTGTTTGTTTTTTTTCGTTTGTTCCTAGCTATCATAGTTCCTGCGATATCTGGGGGTTTCTGGAGTGAAGTCCTAAAACTGGAAAATCTGACCCTTGATGACCTCTAGTGACCTCAATATTGACCTGACATAACAAAAGACCGACATACTTTCGATAGAGCTTGTCTCGAGCTATCTAATGCTGTTTCCGATTGTCGCTACGTTGCGTGGTTTTCGAAATCTTAGGGGGGCTGAAATCACCCCCCCCCCCCGGGCCGTTCGTGTTTGGCGCAGACCCCCGGCCGTGCACGGGTTAATGACATGGCAGGGTTGGGACGGGTCACGGACGGGGGACAGAGCTGAGGAAGTGGCACTGCAGACAGGGTGTCCTAGCACTGATGGGGGAAGGGGCACATACAGGCCACGCTGGGGAAGGGGCACATACAGGCCACGCTGGGGGAAGGGACACCGCAGACAGGGTACTGCCCAGCCACTAACGAGGCGGGGGTGGGACGGGTCACGGACGAGGAGCGCTGGGGAAGGGACACAGCAGACAGGGTTCTGCCCAGCTAACGAGGCGGGGGTGGGACGGGTCACGGACGGGGAGCGCTGGGGAAGGGGCACCGCGGACAGGGTACTGCCCAGCCACTAACGAGGCGGGGGTGGGGCGGGTCACGGACGGGGAGCGCTGGGGAAGGGGCACCGCAGACACGGACTACTGACCTATGCCGGCCACGTCGGAGACGGCGTTGCCCAGTGCCGCCGCCGTCATTGTGCTGAGGGTGAACGCCACACCAACAGAGGCTTCAATGTAGTCACCCTGCCAAGGTCAGGTCAGGTCAGCGTCAGGTCAGCGTCAGCGTCAGATCAACAAACAACAACCAGACAAACGCTCCCCTGTTCACGTTGTGAAACAAGAGACGTATAGCAACTCAGCAAACAGTACAGAAACTAATAACATAATTATCCAATCAGATTTATAGATGTGCGGTAATATTGTGGTTTCGACGCCAATTAGGCTTGATCACAACCGGCTTCTGAAAGCTTAATATCGTATTCGGCGAGCCTCAAAACTTTGTGTAGACAACTTTGCTTTGCCGAGCAATAAGTCCAAAACACAGCATCACACCATTACAATATTACGACACAACATACACCAAAACATTTACTGATAGGTTCAAATCCTCAACTATCAAGTTTAAGGTACGTTTCTAATGCTTCCAAAAACACAGTGCAATGTTGACGGCAGGAGATAAAACTGAATTATATTTGGTTAGCAACTGGTTTTAACCTGTGCAAACAGGCTGGCTGACAAAATAGAGATGCAAAGAAACGTCGTAACAGTCAAACACCAGTCATCAGCACACATCAGTCATCAGCTCCATCAGTCAAACAACTGTAGCAAAACGACCATGTGAAACTAACATTTAACATCAATGTACTCGTCAAAGTACCTGTAGCATATGTGAATGTCTGCTACAGCGACTAGAATGCTACTAACTAGCGGTTTTTGCCACGCGTAAATTCTGTTGCTAATGCTGAGGTGAACAAACTGAAGTGTTGCTTACAGTTTACTCGGAATTTACTTTGGTAATTTCTGCGTTAGGCATTCCATACAAATATAGCTACTGGTGTAAATATTTCGATGCGGGAGAACCTTATTCAAAGTTGCAACGCTACATTTTAAAAAAAAATACATTTCTTTCCCCTGGTGTCTAAGCACGAAACTATCGGATACATTTCATGGCGAAAACATATTTGGCCTATGCTAGGTCAGACTTGACGCAGAAGTTACGAAGCAGCTACGCACCCATTTACAAACTTAGTGTTGTAGCTAACGCTCAGACTATTGGTCTGCTAGCGTTTTCGGTTAATGTCTGGTGGAGCGAGACTTTGTTGTCGAGAGTTTCAAATCAGTTAAAGGGAGTCTCCGTGCAGTGAAAACCAGCCTGTAACACTATTAACTTGCCGGCTGAAATGCCAACACTGGCAGCGACATTCATTTGTTTCGTAAAGTCTAACACGAAAAGGCTAAAGGAAATGCCAACTCTGGCAGCGACATTCATTTGTTTCGTAAAGTCATCACGAAAAGGCTAACAGAAGAATTCGATAATGAATGAATGTTCTGAGGCGAAGAAAGGAAAAGAAAAAGCCACTTACCGCAGTGATCATAATGACATTGTCTAAGAATCCGAAGCCAATGAATGGGATGGAGTTAAACAACGCAGCTGGAAAGAAGCAACACTCAATCAGCCACCAGTGCCGGCACTACGCCGCCCCTCGAGATGTGTCATTCAAACACCACCACTGTACAACAGCCAACACACACACACACACATACACACAACTCACAAGACACCGTCCAGCGCGACTGAGGCCGACAATATGTGCCTATAAAGCTACTAAGTGGCTGCATATGTGATCAACACTGAGTGCGCACGAATAACATGTACTACGCTCTGGCAAATGGGATGAAAATAACTTCCGTCACGTAGAATGACTTCCAGAGTACATTGTTGCGACGTGTTGTGATTGAATCGGTAGGGCTTAGTGTTTTTGTTTGGAACCAAATGTTGCTAGAGGCGTTGCCTTCAAGAGCCACAAGCAAGCGAATATAGCTGCAAGTGATTTTGATTTTGCAGTTCATTTCGGAGGATAGGTTGTGCGTGAATCCCAAAAGTAAAATGGATCCCGAGATCCAATGTCTTGGATCTGCATCCCGCACCCACTGAGATCCCGGATCTGCTTTTAAAATGTAAAGGATCCACTGATATATTTAGATTTTGAGGCCCACACAAATTTTCAGCAATATTTAGCGAAATGATCCAATTAGATCCTAAAGTCGCCTTTCAATTTTTTTAAAGAAAAAATCACGAAATCCATTACAAATATCCAAGGCTTCCTACGTTCAAATTGTAAGCATTGCCATTCAATTAATTGAAAATGGATCTCACATCTGTCGATACAGTTTGCCCAGAAATGAGATGATTACGGTGTAACTTTAGCTTGGAATTATGTAAGATTCTCGAGACATGCTATTAAATTTAATCCACAGAACCTTTACAATCAAAAACCACTGTCGCGGTTAGACGGTACACTTTTGGGATCCTTAAATTATCATCGTACTTTACGGATGGATCTCCTTGGATCCGGGATCCGTTTCTGGGATCCATGCACGCATCTGCTAGGTTGTACCACAGCCGAACGCATCCGGGTGTTGATGCTACCAATCTGTCCCGTGATCACGTGAGTGGAGTGGGGCGAAGAGAGAGAGAGAGGTGGAAGAGGGGCAACAGCAGCAGCAGCAGCAGCAGAGCAGCAGCAGCACTACTCACTGTGAATCAGCTGACCGGGTGTCGGCTTGGGGATGCTCGTCGCTGGAACACAGATGGCAGCACCAGGTCAGTTCGCTGGCCGATACACACACACAAACATACACACATTGGCCATACATGGAAGTAAACAAATCAAAAACAGTCATCCACACATTCACACAACCGCACACGCACACACACGCATGTACATACGTACGCACCCCCCCCCCCCCCCCCCACACACACACACACCGCACGTCGTAAAAAAACAAGCGGCGCAGATGTCCCGGACTCATCCATTACAGCTCCCGCGGCACTCAGGTTATTGGTTCGTCCTTGCGCAGGTGCCGGCTGGCCGTGCGTCCTCCCTCTCACACAGGCCGAACGCACACGCTGCGTACAGTCGCCTGTCTAAACAGACTGACGGCTCACAGGCAGGGCCGGTTAAGCCGGTTTTGTGGTCAGCTCTACCGAGTGAAAGCCGTGTCGATAGATACAGCTGGCCGAGACTGCGTGGGGGTGGTAGAGTGGAGTGAGGTAGACCGGGCCGGGCGATACGCACCCTCCTCCCCTCCCGCCCTCTTCCCCTCCCTCCTTCCCGCCCTCTTTCCCTCCCTCCTTCCCGCCCTCTTCCCAGTCCTCCTTTCCGCCCTCCTTCCTGTCCTCTGCCGCCTCCCCTCTGTCGGGGCGTACCCACAACCCAGTATATCGAGCGGCATCCCGCCGGACGCCGAGGAGAGTCCTCCAGTTCCGGCGGCCGGCCCAGGCCGTGGTCGCGCATCGACCCAGACGCAGTCGGCGCTGATTCCCGTAATACACCCCACCGCTGACACCGCACATGTCACGCAGGGCTGGTTTGGCGCTGCAGACCGGGTCAGTCGGGTCCGTCAGCGAGCGTGCCGACTGACGGTACACATTAGCTTCGGATTAGCTACCGTGCATTTCGATGTCGCGGAGACTTTACCGCTGAAATTCTGAGCGACTCACTCAGAATTTCTCAGCACGAATATCCACAGAAATATCGCTAGCACAGCACAGCAGCCCCGTTTCCATGACACTAGTTTATCCGGTTTTCCTCTCAAATTCCGATTTCAGCAGTCATGGAAACGCATGTTTTACGAAAGCGGATTGGATTCTGTAAGCGGATCAATGGAAACGGGATTTCCTGAGGAAATCGGATTACCCTGCCTATCTAACCATCTCGTTTAACGATAATTTTAGAATGAAAATATAGCGTACAACCACGAAACTAGCACATAACAAATTTCGCGATGGCAAGAACATCCTGTGCAAAATTGGATCCCCTCCCTATCTTACATACAATCACCACAATTTATAATTAAGTATGTGTCTGTTTCGCACCGTCGCCTCTAGGTGGTGGAGCCGAGCCGGCCGCGGCTGCGACCGGCCGGGGTGGCGGCTGTAATCCGATCTCCGACCAAAACAAGGGTCGGGAGTCCCGAATGTAATCCGGATTTACCCTCGTACGGTCATGGAAACGCCCACTGTAATCCTAATTTTCTTCGTGAGTGAATCCGATTGAAAACCTAATCGGAATCACTACTGCCATGGAAACGGGCCTTGAGGCCGTTCCATTGAACTCGGGACGCTTTCTTCAAATGTGGTGTACTTTCCGTCTGAGTGACGCTGTTTGTTTAGATAGCGCACAGACGGATCCGTCCGGTCGGCACATCGTCAGATATCGGTCACACACGCAGTTTGCACTGACTGAGTATAGTATGCTTGTCATGCAGTGGCGGATCCAGGGGGGGGGGGGGGTCACGGGGGTCATGACCCCCATCATGACCCCCCCCCCCCCCATTGGGCCGTGAAGGGGTACCACCGCGCCGGACGTCTATTTCCGAAGTGTATATTATAAATCGCCATGCCATGCCCGCCAGCTTTTCAGAAGCCTTTGTTTTGGACAAAACACTTTGCACACCTCTCACGCGGCACGCACCACGCGCAGTGGTAGTCACCCACGTGAGTCGGCACTGGTCTCAAACAGGTTAGGGTGGATGGGGCTACTCAGCAAAGAAGCCCGCTTGTCAATCGGACGTGCGGTTGCATAGATATGAGCTTCTCAAAAGCTGGCGGGCATGGCATGCCGATTTATAATATACACTTCGGAAATAGGCCGCCGGGGCACCAGGGGCACCACCGCGCCGGTGAACCAAGGACACCATCGCGCCGGTGTACCAGGGGAACCACCACGCCGGCGTACCAGTGCCACGACCGCGCCGGCGTACAAGGGCCACGACCGCGCCGGTGCACCAGGGACACCACCGTGCCGGTAGGCGGCACTGTGGGGCGAGGGGAGGCACCGGGGAAACGTGCCTCCTTGCATCCAGGAGGGGGAAACAATGGCCTGGTGCCGCCATGAAATCACAAGCATTGGCCGCTGGATGTATTATTATTTCACGAAATGATGCTGAATTAGAATTGCTAAATTATGCCCCCCCAAAAATGTATCTTTATGCCTCACGTCCATTTGGCTATGAAGGGGCTCCAACGTGCCTTTATACCAGAGGCAACAACGTATCGGACTCGAGGGGCCCTGAGGGCCGGAGTCGGGATCCGCTTCCATAGGCAGTGGAACAGGGGGGGGGGATAACGGGCAACGTGACCCCTTGAATCCAGGAGGATGGGGAGGCAGGGCACCAATGCCCTGGTGACCCCATCAAATTTCTGAAACCACACTTATTTTATGCGAACGATGTTTGTTGACTATCGTTTTTTTTTTGTTGTCGCGAACGTACCCATACCGTTTTTTTTTTATAATGTGGTTCATGGCTGGAAATATTTTGTATTTGAAACTGGTACGCAACTGCACCCAAGCTGCTAGAATTTTGTGATAAAAAGGTCGAAAATATTTTTTTTTTGTCCCACTGCGGCGAAACTCCTATCTTTGCGGTGGAAGAATCTCATTGAGTGGCTGCATTGGTGCCCTTGGGCTGATACATATATAACTTTTCCATAAAAAATGAGGGCCTAGTTATTCAGGCCCAAAGATAAAGCAAAAGATTCCGCGCCGCGCACAGTGTTCTTTTCAAGTACAAAAGGGTCGAATATAGACTGTGCACACTGGCGGCCGCAGGGGGGGGGGGACATTGGGCCATGGCCCCACCTTTGGCCTTAAATGGGGGGGGGGAGCAACATGTCTTTTGACCCCACCTTTTACTCCAGACATATTTCCTAGTGTTGACGTGTTGATCCTGGTTCCAATAGCAAAAATTAGTTCTCCAGCCCGCTCAAAACATCAAAGCAATAATAATTGTGTGGGTGTCCATTTCGCGTAAATACCATTGGCAGTTAAGTTTAAGGGCAGCTTTTGCGACACATTTTTTTCAAGCAAAATCCCGACTATTTTTTAGTTCAAGAACATTTTTGTAGTCCGCACCAGACACAAAGCAATATGATACACTGCTATCGCATGCATAAGATTTACTGCTCGTAAAAAACGGCTACCCCCTGGTCACGAACCTCGACTACCCTCTTCGTCAAGTTGCCGACTACCCTCTTGGTCAAGTTGCCCCCTACCCCCACCCCTCTTCATCAGTCGTCTGGGGCCGCCCTTGACTGTACACTGTACAAATTATATATTTTAGCACCATTCGCGGCACTTTAAATGATACAAAGGGTACGACTGATATTGAAAATACCTAAGCCAACGTGGACAATTAAAAAAAAAAACAATGCTGAAATAGGGGCACCCTCAAAATATAGAGGACTAAATCAGTTGAATTTTCAGATTTGGGTATAGGTAGGGGCACCACTGCAGTGCAATTGATGACCCCCCCTTGAAGATTGTCTGGATCCGCCCCTGTTGTCATGGGTCATGCCTGCGTCACGTGTTAACGAGTGCGCTACAACGCCCAGCACGCTCCAACAGACGCTCACTGGCGGATACAGGGGGGGGGCAGCACGCTCCAACAGACGCTCACTGGCGGATCCAGGGGGGGGGGCAGCACGCTCCAACAGACGCTCACTGGCGGATCCAGGGGGGAGGGGGCAGCAGGAGCAGCACGCTCCAACAGACGCTCACTGGCGGATCCAGGGGGGGGGGCAGCAGGAGCAGCACGCTCCAACAGACGCTCACTGGCGGATCCAGGGGGGGGGGGGCAGCAGGAGCAGCACGCTCCAACAGGCGCTCACTGGCGGATCCAGGGGGGAGCAGCACGCTCCAACAGACGCTCACTGGCGGATCCAGGGGGGGGGGGGCGGCAGGAGCAGCACGCTCCAACAGACGCTCACTGGCGGATCCAGGGGGGGGAGCAGCACGCTCCAACAGACGCTCACTGGCGGATCCAGGGGGGAGCAGCACGCTCCAACAGACGCTCACTGGCGGATCCAGGGGGGAGCAGCACGCTCCAACAGACGCTCACTGGCGGATCCAGGGGGGAGCAGCACGCTCCAACAGGCGCTCACTGGCGGATCCAGGGGGGAGCAGCACGCTCCAACAGACGCTCACTGGCGGATCCAGGGGGGGGGGGGCAGGAGCAGCACGCTCCAACAGACGCTCACTGGCGGATCCAGGGGGGGGGCAGCAGGAGCAGCACGCTCCAACAGACGCTCACTGGCGGATCCAGGGGGGGGCAGCAGGAGCAGCACGCTCCAACAGACGCTCACTGGCGGATCCAGGGGGGGGGGGGGCAGGAGCAGCACGCTCCAACAGACGCTCACTGGCGGATCCAGGGGGGGGGGGGGCAGGAGCAGCACGCTCCAACAGACGCTCACTGGCGGATCCAGGAGGGGGGCGGCAGGAGCAGCACGCTCCAACAGACGCTCACTGGCGGATCCAGGGGGGGCAGGAGCAGCACGCTCCAACAGACGCTCACTGGGCGGATCCAGGGGGGAGCAGCACGCTCCAACAGACGCTCACTGGCGGATCCAGGGGGCGGCAGGAGCAGCACGCTCCAACAGACGCTCACTGGCGGATCCAGGGGGGAGCAGCACGCTCCAACAGACGCTCACTGGCGGATCCAGGGGGGAGCAGCACGCTCCAACAGACGCTCACTGGCGGATCCAGGGGGGGGGGGGGGCAGGAGCAGCACGCTCCAACAGACGCTCACTGGCGGATCCAGGGGGGGCGGCAGGAGCAGCACGCTCCAACGGACGCTCACTGGCGGATCCAGGGGGGGGGGGGCGGCAGGAGCAGCACGCTCCAACAGACGCTCACTGGCGGATCCAGGGGGGGGGGCGGCAGGAGCAGCACGCTCCAACAGACGCTCACTGGCGGATCCAGGGGGGGGGGGCGGCAGGAGCAGCGCGCTCCAACAGACGCTCACTGGCGGATCCAGGGGGGGGGGGCAGGAGCAGCACGCTCCAACAGACGCTCACTGGCGGATCCAGGGGGGGGGGGCGTGCAGGAGCAGCACGCTCCAACAGACGCTCACTGGCGGATCCAAGGGGGGGGCGGCAGGAGCAGCACGCTCCAACAGACGCTCACATGGGCGGATCCAGGGGGAGGGGGGGCGGCAGGAGCAGCGCGCTCCAACAGACGCTCACTGGCGGATCCAGGGGGGGGGGGGCAGGAGCAGCACGCTCCAACAGACGCTCACTGGCGGATCCAGGGGGGGGGCAGCAGGAGCAGCACGCTCCAACAGACGCTCACTGGCGGATCCCAGGGGGGGGGGGGGGCAGGAGCAGCACGCTCCAACAGACGCTCACTGTGCGGATCCAGGGGGGCAGCAGGAGCAGCACGCTCAACAGACGCTCACTGGCGGATCCAGGGGGGGCAGGAGCAGCACGCTCCAACAGACGCTCACTGGCGGATCCAGGGGGGGCGGCAGGAGCAGCACGCTCCAACAGACGCTCACTGGCGGATCCAGGGGGGGGGGGGGGGGCGGCAGGAGCAGCACGCTCCAACAAGCGCTCACTGGCCGGATCCAGGGGGGGGGGCGGCAGGAGCAGCACGCTCCAACAGACGCTCACTGGCGGATCACAGGGGGGGGGGGCAGCAGGAGCAGCACGCTCCAACAGACGCTCACTGGCGGATCCAGGGGGGGGGGGGGGCCAGGAGCAGCACGCTCCAACAGACGCTCACTGGCGATCCAGGGCGGGGGGGGCAGCAGGAGCAGCACGCTCCAACAGACGCTCACTGGCGGATCCAGGGGGGGGGGGCAGCAGGAGCAGCACGCTCCAACAGACGCTCACTGGCGGATCCAGGGGGGGGGGCAGGAGCAGCACGCTCCAACAGACGCTCACTGGCGGATCCAGGGGGGGGGGGGGGCAGCAGGAGCAGCACGCTCCAACAGACGCTCACTGGCGGATCCCAGGGGGGGCGGCAGGAGCAGCACGCTCCAACAGACGCTCACTGGCGGATACAGGGGGGGGGGGCAGCAGGAGCAGCCACGCTCCAACAGACGCTCACTGGCGGATACAGGGGGGGGGCAGGAGCAGCACGCTCCAAACAGACGGCTCACTGGCGGATCCAGGGGGGGGGCGGCAGGAGCAGCCACGCTCCAACAGACGCTCACTGGCGGATCCCAGGGCGGCCGGCAGGAGCAGCACGCTCCAACAGACGCTCACTGGCGGATCCAGGGGGGCAGGAGCAGCACGCTCCAACAGGACGCTCACTGGCGGATCCAGGGGGGGTGTGGGGGCGGCAGGAGCAGCACGCTCCAACAGACGCTCACTGGCGGATCCAGGGGGGGCAGGAGCAGCACGCTCCAACAGACGCTCACTGGCGGATCCAGGGGTGGCGGGCAGGAGCAGCACGCTCCAACAGACGCTCACCTGGCGATCCCAGGGGGGGGCAGCAGGAGCAGCACGCTCCAACTAACAGACGCTCACTGGCGGATCCAGGGGGGCAGGAGCAGCACGCTCCAACAGACGCTCACTGGCGGATCCAGGGGGGGGGGGGCAGCAGGAGCAGCACGCTCCAACAGACGCTCACTGGCGGATCAGGGGGGCAGCAGGAGGCAGCACGCTCCAACAGACGCTCACTGGCGGATCCAGGGGGGGCAGGAGCAGCACGCCTCCACACCAGACGCTCACCTGGCGGATCCAGGGGGGGCAGCAGGAGCAGCACGCTCCAACAGACGCTCACTGGCGGATCCAGTGGGGGGGGGGGGGGCGGCAGGAGCAGCACGCTCCAACAGACGCTCACATGGCGGATACAGGGGGGGGGGGGCAGCAGGAGCAGCACGCTCCAACAGACGCTCAACTGGCGGATACAGGGGGGGGGGCAGGAGCAGCAACGCTCAACAGACGCTCACTGGCGGATCCAGGGGGGGGGGGCGGCAGGAGCAGCACGCTCCAACAGACGCTCACTGGCGGATCCAGGGGGAGGGGGGGGCAGGAGCAGCACGCTCCAACAGGACGCTCACTGGCGGATCCAGGGGGGGGGGGGGCAGGAGCAGCACGCTCCAACAGACGCGCACTGGCGGATCCAGGTGGGGGCGGCAGGAGCAGCACGCTCCAACAGACGCTCACTGGCGGATCCAGGGGGGGGGGGGCAGGAGCAGCACACGCTCCAACAGACGCTCACTGGCGGATCCAGGGGGGGGGCGAGGGGGCGGCAGGAGCAGCACGCTTCCAACAGACGCTCACTGGCGGATCCAGGGGGGGGGGTGGCGGCAGGAGCAGCACGCTCACAACAGACGCTCACTGGCGGATCCAGGGGGGGGCAGGAGGCAGCACGCTCCAACAGACGCTCACTGGCGGATCCAGGGGTGGGGGCGGCAGGAGCAGCACGCTCCCAACAGACGCTCACTGGCGGATCCGAGGGGGGGGGGCAGGAGCAGCACGCTCCAACAGACGCTCACTGGCGGATCCAGGGGGGGGGTGGGGGCAGGAGCAGCACGCTCCAACAGACGCTCACTGGCGGATCCAGGGGGGGGGGGCGGCAGGAGCAGCACGCTCCAACAGACGCTCACTGGCGGATCAGGGGGGGGGGCGGCAGGAGCAGCACCGCTCCAACAGACGCTCCACTGGCGGATCCAGGGGGGGGGCGGCAGGAGCAGCACGCTCCAACAGACGCTCACTGGCGGATCCAGGGGGGGGGGGGGGCTGGCAGGAGCAGCACGCTCCAACAGACGCTCACTGGCGGATCCAGGGGGGGGGCGGCAGGAGCAGCACGCTCCAACAGACGCTCACTGGCGGATCCAGGGGGGGGCGGCAGGAGCAGCACGCTCCAACAGACGCTCACTGGCGGATCCAGGGGGGGGGGCGGCAGGAGCAGCACGCTCCAACAGACGCTCACTGGCGGATCCAGGGGGGGGGGCGGCAGGAGCAGCACGCTCAACAGACGCTCACTGGCGGATCCAGGGGGGGGTGGGGGCGGCAGGAGCAGCACGCTCCAACAGACGCTCACTGGCGGATCCAGGGGGGGGGGTGGGCGGCAGGAGCAGCACGCTCCAACAGACGCTCACTTGGCGGATCCCAGGGGGGGGCGGCAGGAGCAGCACGCTCCAACAGATCGCTCACCTGGCTGGATCCAGGGGGGGAGGGGGGCGGCAGGAGCAGCACGCTCCAACAGACGCTCACTGGCGGATCCAGGGGGGGGGGGGGCGGCAGGAGCAGCACGCTCCAACAACGCTCACTTGGGCGGATCCAGGGGGGGCGGCAGGAGCAGCACGCTCCAACAGACGCTCACTGGCGGATCCAGGGGGGGCGGCAGGAGCAGCACGCTCCAACAGACGCTCACTGGCGGATCCAGGGGGCGGCAGGAGCAGCACGCTCCCAACAGACGCTTCACTGGCGGATCCAGGGGGGCGGCAGGAGCAGCACGCTCCAACCAGACGCTCACTGTGCGGATCCAGGGGGGGCGGCAGGAGCAGCCACGCTCCAACAGACGCTCACTGGCGGATTCCAGGGTGGGGGCGGCAGGAGCAGCACGCTCCAACAGACGCTCACTGGCGGATCCAGGGGGTCGCAGGAGCAGCACGCTCCAACAGACGCTCACTGGCGGATCCAGGGGGGGCGGCAGGAGCAGCACGCTCAAACAGACGCTCACTGGCGGATCCAGGGGGGGGGCGGCAGGAGCAGCACGCTCTCAACAGACGCTCACTGGCGGATCCAGGGGGGGGGGGGGCGGCAAGGAGCAGCACGCTCCAACAGACGCTCACTGGCGGATCCAGGGGGGGCGGCAGGAGCAGCACGCTCCAACAGACGCTCACTGGCGGATCCAGGGGGGAGGCAGGAGCAGCACGCTCCAACAGACGTCTCACTGGCGGATCCAGGGGGGCGGCAGGAGCAGCACGCTCAACAGACGCTCACTGGCGGATCAGGGGGCGGCAGAGCAGCACGCTCCAACAGACGCTCACTGGCGGATCCAGGGGGGCGGGCCAGGAGCAGCACGCTCCAACAGACGCTCACCTGGCGGATCCAGGGGGGGGGGGGGGCGGCAGGAGCAGCACGCTCCAACAGACGCTCACTGGCGGATCTACAGGGGGGGGAGGCAGGAGCAGCACGCTCCAACAGACGCTCACATGGCGGATCCAGGGGGGGGGGCGGCAGGAGCAGCACGCTCCAACAGACGCTCACTGGCGGATCCAGGGGGGGGGGCGGCAGGAGCAGCACGCTCCAACAGACGCTCACTGGGGATCCAGGGGGGCGCAGGAGCAGCACGCTCCAACAGACGCTCACTGGCGGATCCAGGGGGGGCGGGCAAGAGCAGCACGCTCCCAACAGACGCTCACTGGCGGATCCAGGGGGGGGGCGGCAGGAGCAGCACGCTCCAACAGACGCTCACTGGCGGATCCAGGGGGGGGGCGGCAGGAGCAGCACGCTCCAATAGACGCTCACTGGCGGATCCAGGGGGGGGGGGGCGGCAGGAGCAGCACGCTCCAACAGACGCTCACTGGCGGATCCAGGGGGGGCGGCAGGAGCAGCCACGCTCCAACAGACGCTCACTGGCGGATCCAGGGGGGGGGGGGCGGCAGGAGCAGCACGCTCCAACAGACGCTCACTGGCGGATCCAGGGGGGGGGGGCAGCACGCTCCAACAGACGCTCACTGGCGGATCCAGGGGGGGGGCGGCAGGAGCAGCACGCTCCAACAGACGCTCACTGGCGGATCCAGGGGGGGCAGGAGCAGCACGCTCCAACAGACGCTCACTGGCGGATCCAGGGGGGCGGCAGGAGCAGCACGCTCCAACAGACGCTCACTGGCGGATACAGGGGGGGGGCAGCAGGAGCTAAAGCCCCACCCATCCAAAACTCGACAGGGGCGGCAATAGAAATTACTTATTATATGAATTACTTTACTTTAGGTCATATGGAGGCTCCTGGGACCCGGAAGCCCCCCCCCCCCCTATTGGGAGGCTGGATCCGCCAGTGCAGACGCTCCGGAATACCCGTATGACGCAACCCGTGTTTGTCCAACTACCGACGTGCCTAGATCTCGCCTACACTACAGCGTGTACTACGACACACAGGCGTACCGCCGGCGATCTCACAGCCGCCGGCGAACTCGCAGCCCCGTCTGCTGATACCGATACAGGGCGGGCGGGCGGTCAGCGAACCCGTGCTGTGCGGCGACCCTGGCAGGTCCCGACTCCGCTGCCCGTCCGCTCGGCAGTCCAGACGGTCCAGACGGCCGGAGACAGCCGGTGACGTCATACAGGGAGAGTGACGTCAGCAGCACAGGACGGAGGCGGAATGCCAGCTGCGGCTGCTGCTGGGCGGCTGGCGGCCCGGCTGGCTGGGACTGCACAGTGTTTTAACTCGAGGTAAAAACTGGCCTAAATTCGTAGCGGGAAAACTATGGTAGGTAGAGCGACGGTTTTGGTGTGAAATGAAAGGTCTGGCCTTGCAAATTAATCGGAGTGAAAAATAATTTACAATTGTCATGTATTTATAAATGATATCGCCATTTTTGACTGACCTATGGTTTCTAAAGTATGGGTAACTAGTGAATTACGATTTTTGTAATGACCAAATACGAACAAATTAATTTCACCGCTTGATTTGTTAGGCAAAACTGGTCCAGAAACATGCCTTTATTATTTAGATTTATCAATTTCAAATTTTGACCATGTGACCTGACCTTGACCTTAGCTTGACACTTACTTCACGTAAATGAAGTCAGGTGGTAAAATGACTATCACTATCCAATCATAAGTCTAAAATAACCCATAACACATGTGTTGCATGACTCGTTAGATATTTTGCGCATAGTGACATTTTGTGACCCGACCTTGACCTTTGTCAACAATCCCACTTTAGTTGATTCGGGTTGTGTGTCATCTCTTTCCGGGCACTTTAGGTGATCATGGTCGCAATCGAAGTCTTTGGATGGAAAGTATGACCCATAAACTCAAATACCTCGATTTTGACCTTTGACTTGACCGTGACCCGACATGTGACTAAATTTGCAATTGTTTAGGGTGCTTTAGATTGGTGTCATTGAGGGCGTTCGAATGCCGCCTTGCGCGTCTCGCAGCGATCATTGATTCGGAAGATAACTAGGGGGCCTTTAACCCCGCTTCCCGTCCGCTGCCGGGCCGAGCCGACGTCACGAACTTCAACAGGCTCTCAGCAGTGCGGACGCAGTCAGGCGCAGCAGAAATTTGCAGGACATGTAGATCATTAATTAGCCAATATTTGGGCAATGGTCTCATATCGAGCTCTAGCAAGCCATTTGTTGTACCCTTCTGTCATCAGAACCCTACTCTCCAAAAATTGTAACTTATAATGCCGAACAGTTTCAAACAAAATTCAGTGAAAACCCAAACGAATCGTCAAACACTACACATAGCCTCAAAGAGAAATGTCTGGCCTACAATTTGATGGCAAAATTAGATCCGTTTGTTGTTTCCTTTCACCCATAATCAAACAGTGAATGTTCACTACGATTTCTGCATCTGTCCGCCAAATGACGGCACTGAAAGTCGGCTTCCTTTGCGGCCACTCAATGCAGCAGTCGAGTCTGATCAGGCAGCCTGCAGCGGCCGAGTCTGATCAGGCAGCCTGCAGCAGCCGAGTATGATGACATCGACACGGCCCGGACACGCCGGCAGCGACCGACCGCCCCGTCACCGCTACCGCCATCACTGGTCCCATGGCGACAGCTCCTCACGCGTCCTGCCAAATGTCAATACCCCCGCGGGACGCCGGGAGACGGGAGACGGCGGGAGACGCCGGGAGACGCCGGGAGACGAGACTCTTCCGAGTCCACATCCAGTCCTCATTGACTCACTAATACTGCCCAAATTCCCTACTGCTGCCATCAGCCAGGCCGCACGCGAACGACCGCCGAGCGCCGGGCCGGGTCCCCGAGCGATCAGCTGAGCGCGTCGTGTCACGGCCGGAGGTGTCATTATGTATGATATGATGATCAGGGGCGGCTGTCTCCCGGCTTGCATCAGCCGAGAGGAGGTCTGCCGGTCTGGCGTGCACCACCTGAACGGCCACTGCCGGCTCCGCTGCTGCCAATACTCGGTACGGACTCACGAGGCGAGTCCGTGACCCGATGACCGGACGTTGGCGCCGCCCGAGGCTACGTGAGGCGGTACGCACAGCCGCCAGGTCTGGGGTCGGGCGCAGTGGGCCGGGCACGATGCCAGGATTGGCACTGGACCGGCCGGTGGCCAGCCGCTGCACACAGACCGCCCAGCAGTTCAGGGTCACAACTCACAACGCATACCGACCCGGTCTCTGCAGCTCTCCCAGTTCTGGCACGCGGTATAGCAGCCGTCCAGACGGCGTGAGACGCTGCCAGGTCATACGATATGGCAGCGCAGAGTTCGCTGCAAGGTCATACGATATGGCAGCGCAGAGTTCGCTGCAAGGTCATACGATATGGCAGCGCAGAGTTCGCGCCAGGTGCCCCGAGGCACGCCAGGGACGTGCCTCCGGCCTGCCGCCTGAGGTCACACCATGCCACATCAGTGGCCGGACTGCGCGGTGAGAGGGTGAACCGTGAGGTCGTACCAGGCCACATCAGTGGCCGGACTGCGCGGTGAGAGGGTGAGCCGTGAGGTCGTACTAGGCCACATCAGTGGCCGGACTGCGCGGCGAGAGGGTGAGCCGTGAGGTCGTACTAGGCCACATCAGTGGCCGGACTGCGCGGTGAGAGGGTGAGCCGTGAGGTCGTACTAGGCCACATCAGTGGCCGGACTGCGCGGTGAGAGGGTGAGCCGTGAGGTCGTACTAGGCCACATCAGTGGCCGGACTGCGCGGTGAGAGGGTGAGCCGTGAGGTCGTACTAGGCCACATCAGTGGCCGGACTGCGCGGCGAGAGGGTGAGCCGTGAGGTCGTACCAGGCGTGTTCACGTCACGCGTCAGAATGCCGAGAGCCGGGCATTGAGTGGCTGGCGGTGTTCACACTCACACGCGGGGATAACGGTCAACAGGGCCACGTCAGAGGCCCGGACTATTGAGTCACCACCGGCGGCGGCGGCGGCGTCTTCGAGAGAGGCGCTGTGCCAACGTTGAGTCACATCCGCCTCGCCACCCGACCCGGCCCGACTGAGGAATTTAGCGGAGTTTACCGTTTAGATGTGGAATGCACGGACTAGTTCGTCGACTGCGATGCGAGTCGTCGACGGAAGGAATGATTGTCAGTGTCAGTTCGATGGGTAGCGAGTTCAAATCCGGTAATGAATGCGACCATTCATGA
The DNA here is from genome assembly GCA_036785665.1 of Chirona hameri. Taxonomy (NCBI): domain Eukaryota; kingdom Metazoa; phylum Arthropoda; class Thecostraca; order Balanomorpha; family Balanidae; genus Chirona; species Chirona hameri. The sequence continues at coordinate 71,149 of JAXIVJ010001799.1, forward strand.
CGTAACCCATTCTCCTGCAGATAATTTGTATTGTAAATTACGACGTCGGATCAATCAGCGGACAGGTGAAGAGCTGGCACCAATTGGCAATCACCATACCCGATCACAACTCACAAGTACGTAGAAGCCAAGCTCTCAGAGCTGCGAGATAGTTCGTGCAAACTATTGTGACAGGACGCGAGTGGGATGGGTGCACACTGCACATGACCTCGGTGTGGACTATGGGGGAGCATATCAGCTATGAAGACCCGATCAACAATCGGTTAACTATGGTAATATTGGAGACCGGATCAGAAGCAAAAAACGAAACGGGGTTAAAGCACCACAAATTGGCGTGCGGTCCTGTAAGCCGAACAATTTGATGCAAAGTCACATCAGCGAGTCTGGACATCGATTTCGAACAGCATGTGGCGGTCATACATCCCTGATTAAAAAGGCAGTGGACTTCGCTTCCGCCACCCCTTGTAGTTAACCGTCACCAGATAGCTAGCTACTAATATTTACTACATACAATATTTGTCCTACTTTCACTATATTGTCAGGTGATTCTGCATAAACTGAATCATTTTTGCATTTCAAGATAAATAATAAATAAAACCAAGTCCGAAGTTGTTTACCAGTAGATATCCTGTAATTACCATTTCCACCATCTTGCTCCAAACCAGAGCACTAACAAAGTGTAATACCGAAGGGTATCACGTCAAGTCTACTATAGAGAAACAGCTAACGACTTCTTCCTAGAGACGCAACTTTAAACACAAGACTTTTACCGGTCACAACTTCTATGCGATAATGCTGCGGACAAAACTTCCACATTTAATTACTCTACGATCAGGATTTCCTTGTTCAAAATTTCTTCGTGATATTGCTTCTACGCGGCAAAACTGCTAAGCGTAATAATTCGAAGTGATATCACTTTCACCAGCGAAACTTCCACGGTCAAACATTCCACGTGACCCAGTGTCCTAGCATTGGGAAATTTGGGTGGAAAATGACATCCTATAGATACTATTTTTCCACTCTTTTTCCTGAGTTTTACTGTGAATTTTCAACTCCTTATTTTAAAATGTATTGGATAATTGGAAATATAATACTGATTTATGGATGTAATGATAGGAACAGCGCCTGTGGATGGAAAGACAGGTAATAATTGACATAGGTAATAACTAATTTTGGTGAGCAGGTAATTGGGTGATAAAGCCTGGTACATATGTTTTTTGGTTTAATTTTCCACTCTTTATACTTATTTTTAGTCAGAATTTTCCACTCCACACCCCAGCTCCAAAAAGCAATTCTAGGAGCCTGCCGTGACCTATAGTCCAATCAGACTCGAAAGTGACTACGACCTGTAA
>JAXIVJ010001799.1:77500-115000 GCA_036785665.1 Chirona hameri
GCCGAGTGTGGATATGACGAGCAGCCGCCGAGTGTGGATATGACGAGCAGCCGCCGAGTGTGGATAGGACGAGGAGCAGCCGAGTGTGGACAGGACGAGGAGCCGCCGAGTGTGGATATGACGAGCAGCCGCCGAGTGTGGATAGGACGAGGAGCCGCCGAGTGTGGATAGGACGAGGAGCCGCCGAGTGTGGATAGGACGAGGAGCCGCCGAGTGTGGATAGGACGAGGAGCCGCCGAGTGTGCGAGGAGCCGCAGAGTGTGGATAGGACGTGGAGCCGCCGAGTGTGGATAGGACGGTGTAGCCAAGACAACACAGGGCTTCTTGCCTCCCCTCACCTACTCAACCGAATGGCGAAAACACGAGACACAGTTCCCACTGGTTTACCCTGGTCAACAATAAGCCTATCTTGCAATGCTCCTCGGGTGTGCGTTTTAACGGCCATGTAAATTATATTTTAAAGCACGTTGTTACGCTTAATGAATTCAGTAGTCATTTACATCGCACGAGACATCCATCTGATATCTAGATAAAACGCACCTCGATCACGTAAGGCGTGTTATCACACAAATTACTACAAAAACATGTATGAGCTACAGCTTACTTTTCCTAAGTGCGCCTTCTACAATATAACAGCTTCGTTCAGCATCTCACAAAAGCACTGTGAGCATCTTTCGAAAGATATGCAAATTGAGCCTGATACGTGTAAATATAAGCCAGCGACCTCCCGTGCTACAAGTTGTTGACAAGTGTGACACACATGAGTAGCACCGTCTTTGTAGACCAAGTCGCACAGGTGGTTGAACGGAGCGTTAGATTAGCAGTCTACAATGCGGGATCAGATCCCGTCGGGGTTAGTGCGATGGCGATGCCTGGACTGCAAATGCAATAGTCCCATGCGCTAGGAACCAGCATCGATATTGATTGGGGTTAGGGGCTGCAATAGCCCAATGGGCTAGGAACGGCCATCGATAATTGTTGGTGTTTAGGGACGCTTCAACTGTTCAGCTTTCATCGCGCGCCCCGTTATTGAAAATGTCATCCAAAATTATTCCCTTCATCATATTTGCAGATTCAGTAAGGGTCAAGAATTCGACTGACAACATCCTCGAATATTAACCACTTCCTCCCGCATATCGTTGCGCGTGGCTGACCTCGTGTCTGAGAGTTCCCCGCCTTGTACTACTATGCGCAGCACCCCCAACATGCAGCCCCGTGTCTGCGGAGCGGAGCAGCAGCTCAGCTGATCGCGCCAGCTGCACACGTGCGTCGGCCCCTCTCTCCACCGCCGCCGCCGCCGCCGCCGCCGCCGTGTTCCCGGGAAGGCAAGGTCGCAGCGCACCGCACGCCGTGACGTCATACACGGCATCGCACGCCGTGACGTCACACGCTGCACCGCACGCCGTGACGTCACACACGGCACCCCACGCCGTGACGTCACACACGGTCCGGCGACGCAGCCGGGACCGGAGCGGACCGGCCGCGCGTGATCTCGATCAGCCGAGAGAAACGTGCCGCCAGTGCCGCCTTATGTCCTCGCAGCAAAAAGAGTCGGCCTGCGTACCGTTACCCCGCCGCTCTGTCGCTGTCTCCGTACTCAGCACAGCAGCCAGGAACTGAATTTGGAGCCATCGGCTGCAGCGAGGGTCGCACGGAATATGGAAGGTCATATGCAGCCGCAGGGAGATGACAGTAATTGGGGGGTGGACATCTGGGTGACGGTGCGGTCGCAAGAGTGGGAGCGGTAATCCGATTAATCGGGTGCACTCTCAGGATTGGGCGCGTCCAATACATTAGGGCGGCGCGGTGTTCGATTGGGAGCGCCGTGTATGTTCACGGGTTGAACTGTTGGACCAGGGCTGCGGAGTCGGAGTCGAAGTCGGAGTCGGAGTCGGTCGGAGTCGGCAGTTTTAGTCGGGAGTCGGAGTCGACTTTTTGGCAATGGCGATTACTTTGGTCGGTAGAATAGTCGTCGGCCTAGGATCATTAACTTTACACCCCTTTCGAAAGAAAATGATTGGAAAATGAAACCTATAGTTTACTTATCTAGCGGTAGATTTCCTCATGATGAGGATACGACAATAATTTTAACGTCATATGATGATGATTGAGGTTTTAGATGCACCGACTCTTATTGTCACACGACGCCCATTTTACCGTCATCGCGCTCGTTTCGTCAAGGTGATTCGAATAATGTCATGGTGACCAGGTTACCTAAGTCAAATACAAAATTTGACCTCAGTTCAAGGCAACTTAAGGTCATGTGGTGAACCAGGTATGTCGTGTAGCGCAATGTCGGACGCATCTCGACAAGACATACACATTACACAGTGGTGTCGGTCCCACGTTCTTATCTTCCTTTTATGCTATCAAGACTTATTGGAAAATAAGTGCTGGTCACCTCAGATGACGTCACTCGATCTTGTAGGGGTCACTGAGCAATAATTGTACTTGAGTCATCAATAATGAGCTATAATAGCATAATCTTAAAATAATCATTCTGATCTAATGCGTATCCTGATACGAAAATATTTGTATATTGTATCGTTGACTTATAATGGGAAGGTCACGAGACTGACCTGACCTTAGGTCATCGATATAAACAAATCAGAGATAGCAGGGTATAAGGTATTTATGGCTTTATTACATCCTGTGAGTTTTTAAGTGTTCAGAAAAACACTGGCCAGTGGTTGTGGCACGACCACAACGGATCTAGCTCGCTTGTGCATTTAACTATTAACGCCATTCCGCAACAAGCTATGCTTAGCGTGGATCCTGACCTCGGAAATCCATCCATTCAAAAACATTCGGACTAAATTTATAAAATAAAATAAAAAACTATGTTTAAAACAAACTTACGTTGTAAAAGTTATTTAGATTTTCTTAAAGGGAAATAATGACCTTTCGATTTTGTTAGCAACAATTTCTTAGGCTACCGCTATGGTTTTAAAATTATTTTATTTAAATTTAAGAATTAAATAAAATTATTCCCAAATTAAAAGTTGTAAGTTTGGGAAAAATACAAAACAAGTACCTTGTGTATTTCATGAAGGTCATTGACAAATTCGCCCTTCCCTACCATTGTTTACATCGATTGCGGCATTTTTGGAGGCTCTGTGACATTTCCGATCAAACTGAGCGCTGCTCGGACACACGCTAGTAGCGCTTTCGTTCTCCATGGCAACCAGGCGTCAGCCAATCAAAAGCCAGAAAGGGAATACATTCTGGCTTTTCATTGGCTCGCGCCTGGTTGCCATGGAGAACGAAAGCGCTACTAGCGTGCGTTCGAGCAGCGCTCTGATCCGTGAAGCAATCCGTGAAGCATCCGTGATGCATGACTGACTATCAGTATAAGTCATGAATAACAACAACATGCAAACTATACCAACTCCAATAAAATAAGGGCAGAATGAATTGAACCCCAGGCAAGCTAGTATTCGCAAAGCACTCGGCACTGCGCCACAATAGCAAAAGGTGAGGGAAATGCATATTGGATACAATATTATTACGTCACAAGTTTCTGAAGTGTCAACTACTATGAAATACAGTGATAAAATACCTTTAATAATGATTAACAAGAAAATTCAAACTTAAAAACAATCATTTGAATAAGTCTTTAATTAGCTTTCAACTCAAAATCAGATATATTTTGCAATGCTACACAAGAATGGCACCAGTGAAGTCATTAACAAAGCCTGCTACGGGACTTGGGTATACTAATCAGGAACAACTCGCCACAATGGTTAAGTGCGCCGAGAAGCATGACAATGACTTTGTAAACAAATCGCCGACGCTAAATAGGTCGCCGTCGATGTGCATCGATGAGCTTCCGATTTAATTGCCAGTTTTGTGTTATTGTTTGTTAGTTTTTTTTTGGAAAAATTATTATTTTTCATGATAATATAAAGCATAGTGTTATATACAGCCACAGACAAATTATACAATACTCCTAATGTTGAAAACAAATGAATTGATTTTCAAAAATTGAGGGTCGCAACCACTAACTATGCCGCCGTTGATGTGCATCGATGAGCTTCCGATTTTATTGCCACTTTTTCCAATCGCTGTTAGTTTTAGAAGATCGCCGGGCATATAATCGCAACAAGCAGAACGCACAATATATTTTCCACTCCATTGCGTTAAAAAAAAACAATACGGGAAAAGCCCGCAGTTTGATGAGGACCAAAAGTACTTGCAAGTACCGGTCGTTAAAAGTGTGGAACGCTTATCAACTTTAACTTGAAATATCTTTCGGTAGGAAAGTTTTCATGAAAATGTGATGAATTTACAATATATTTTGGTCTCGTCTGGCGATTTCAAGTGCTAACTCCATTTTTGTGGAAAAAGTTCATTATTTCCCTTTAAAGGGAATGTTTCACCTTTCTGAAAGTGGTCAAATATACGATGGTTGTAGTCGAAAATATGAAGTAAGTGCTGCTGGAAACGGTGCTGATATTTTTTTCTCTCTCGAAAAGTCACTTAACTTTATACAAATTAAGGTGTTAAATTTGGGATGATGACGTCAGTATTAAGCTATAGACCGCCGCTGATTGGCTCACAACGTGGGATTGGCTGACAAAGTGGCTGTCAGCCAATCAGCGGCGGCACTAGCCTAGACCCCTTTTGCAAATGTGAATTTAAATTGCTTAAAAAAGGCTACGTTTTGGAGAAAATAACCTTAGTATTTTCGATATTTAAATAACGGCCAAAGATAATGGCTATCTCAGTTCAAAACCAATACAAAGGTGAAACATTTCCTTTAAGAATCAGAAAAGATGCCAATTTTCGGTCGATTTCAGTCGTTTAGGGCCGCCTGCAGGAGAGCGCGACTGGGCTGGACGCGCGGCCGGCACGTCGCGCCCGTGCTCGGGCGGCGTAGCATTGTTCTCCATACTGTTAAGAATAAAGACAAACGGAAAAATAGATGGCATTGCGGATATTGCTTTCTAGCATGCGGTTGGAGAACAGATATAGGTCGGAGTCGGAGTTTAAGTCGGAGTCGGAGTCGATTTTTGTTTAGGCCGGAGTCGGGAGTGGGAGTCAGAGTCAGAGTCAGAGTCAGAGTCAGAGTCAGAGTCAGAGTCAGAGTCAGAGTCAGAGTCAGAGTCAGAGTCAGAGTCAGAGTCATAGTCAGAGTCAGAGTCAGAGTCAGAGTCAGAGTCAGAGTCAGAGTCAGAGTCAGAGTTGCTAAAATGTTGTCGACTCCACAGCCCTGGTTGGGACACAACTTTTCGTAACTAACTTTGCACCTGGAATTGGCATCAGGACACTTCAGAGTTCAGACCGTACAGTGGTGGATTAGTCGACAACTCGAGTTGGCATTTTGACTTAAATTGACAAGGACTGACATAAGAATGCATTCCTAAGAACACCAAATGGACCAAGATATCCAGAAAGTACAGCTTTGCCAATTCAAAACGCTGAATGCGAGTATTCTCAGCCAGAAAACAGTCGACAAACAATGAATGGCCCAGAAGTAATGTGCTTGTCAACAGTACCTCCACGCAGTTTAGTTCATCCTATTGACATAATAATAAAACAGTATATCCCATGACGTGGAACCCTCGACACCTACAGGGAGGCAGCTGCTAAGGCGAGCATTACCACTTAAAGAAGACCCACAAGTCATCCAAACACGGTGAGTGGATTTTGATACAGCAATATTAGACACAATGGGCGATTTTCATCGGTGTTAGCTGGACCACATGAGTAGGGACCCAATCACCGCGCAATGTATCCACAGTTCCACCCAGCCCATAACTTCACCACTACACGCGTAGCCGTGTGTGCGATAAATGCACGCTGCATCATTAAACCCCAGTTGGATTGATTAAACCCCAGTTGGATTGATTTCCGCTGACAATTCATGACGGCGCGTTACTGCATACACCCGAACTATGGCCTTGGGTGCCTGCCGGTCGTCTGGCCGTGTTGCCGCCCCACCCGCCCTCAGTGGACGCGGAATGAATCCAGTTCGATAAACAAACCGGCCACCGATGCGGAGAGGGCAACCCGGGATCAACATTGAAGGCGCATGATGTACAATGCAAGTTTAGCAGTAAAACAGATGTTCTGAGGATGAATGCTCTCAATAAGTTTAAGGACTCGTCTGAGGAATTGTGTAGCCTGGTATGCGTGTAGGAGAAAGAGAATGTCATTAGCATAGCGTGGTATGCTTGATAGCTTTGATCACTTACCATAAACTATGCAATGTTATTTAGACCTGTCGTCGTTATTTGGGTTTTATGATGGCGCAACTGCGACGTTCACATGACGCCGGAATGTTCACCCTGTTCTAAGGAAGGGGAGCAGCCTGGCGCAGTGGTAAAATACCTACTTCCTTCTGTGCCGGGGACCGGGATTCATAATCATATCCCTCGGCGAGCCTCTGAAAAGTCGTCCCGGCTCCCCATATCCCTCGGAACGGTGAGAGCTCCAATTAGCGCCTTGGTCCCAAGAGGATGTGGTGTTTGGTCCGCAAACCAACTGTTCCAAGGAAGGTATAATGGCGGCCAGACCACGCCCTATGCACAGGGTCCAACCCGGAATCGAACGTTATTCCCTGACACACGGGAATGCTATTTACGGGTACATTTACTTTGAACTTAAAGGGACTGTCCCATCTTTTTGAAAGTAGTCGAATCACACTTAATTGTATGTCTACATGTCAGGCGAGGTCAGCTGAACATGTTCGTGAACTTTTTTCCCGAAAAAAAATTGCTTATCTAGGAAGATATTCAACTTTTAGTTTTAAGTGGAAAGTTGGGTTGGTGACGTCACATGATTTTTTTAAAATAACATGGAAATAATGTGTGCTGCCTAAATGTATGGCACAATTTTTTTGTCGACATCTATTGCGCAGAAAAAACGAACCACCCGGTGTCTAGATTAGCTAGCACTATCAGCTGGAGTTGTTGCAGCAGTTCGCCGCCAAAGACCGCTAGTGAGCCAGGGTGTTATGACGTCGCAAGCAAATGTTACCACTAAATATTGATTGATTGATTAATTTATCAATAAATAAATATTTAGCGTTAAATATTTAACTGGTACCATTTGCTTGCGACGCCGTAACACCCTGGCTCACTAGCGGTCCCTGGCGGCCAACTGCTGAATCAACTCCAGCTGATAGTGATTGCGAACCTCTAGATTGCGAACCACCCGGGGATCGATAAATGAAAGACGAAAATATTCCAAGGCTGACCTTAAAACAAGTCGACTATCATTCAGTGTCAGAAAAGTGGTTCCACGATCTAAGTTCGCAGAAAAAATTGTCGCCAGCGGCGGAACAAATTTTGTAATGCGTATACCAGTATTTTTGTGTATTTTTGTATACGCGTTTCTACACAACCTATTTTCATATATGCCAATATGTGCATATATTTAATTATGATGTGGAAGGTTTATGAATCGTCAGTCGTATTTCCTGTACATATACCTATGGTCTTGGCGTCAGTCGGGGGCCGAGACTCCCGGGTCGTATGTTAAAAAGGTACCTTGTATCATTGCGTATGCGTATATGGGAAACTGGGCTCAAGTCTCCGTCTAAAGTACTGCCGTCTTTTGCATAACGTGTTTTTAGTGTCCCAGGGTTATCCATGGTCCCGATGACGAATGTATCGGTGTTGGGGTTGTAACCTGAATACGCAAACACTTTTTGGGGAGGTTTGACAAAGTTTTTGGTTTAATTTTTTGAAAAGTACCAGTTTTCCTTCCCTGAATAACTGCAGAGATTCCGGATGTTGGGAATTTGAAGGTTCCGCCGTTCGTTTTTTTCTTCAATTTGTGTCGCATCAGTCACGTTCCAGCCATTGTTCGGAAAGTCAAGTCTCAGTCTATTTTGTATGCTCGTTTGCACCCACAGACTAAACAAAAATAATTATTTACAGTCAAAGTTTTCACGGAGCAAAACTTTCAAGTTCAGAAAAATGGAGAAACAGGCCACTTATCTGACACTGTACCAGTTGGGTAAAGAGAGACGACGCTGTCAGTTTAGAGGCCCTATTCAAATACACATGAGCCTTATTTTTTACAGATGTCAAAATCAAACTCGAATATCTTTTTGATTAGATCATTGTGGTTGTTGTAACTGCTACAATACCGAATTGCAATGCCAAGCCATCAACATGGCTATCTCAACCCAAATATAATGTTAAGGTGGGATAGTCCCTTTAACATAAGCTTGTGATGATACCTGAAGTTTATGGGTGGCTGGGTACACCGGCAAATGCAGTCATACAGCGCCAATTTAGCACAAGCTCAAGGGACAGGATAATTATCGACAAAATAATTTAAAAAGAAACCCTTTTAAAACGAACAATTTAGACAATGAAGAAAATGAGAACAGAGCGAATCTAAAGAATGTTCCGACTGCTAGTGTTAATTCTAATCTTGAGGAATTAACGCACGAGTTTTGCACTCGCATTATACGTTTTTGTTGGAGTAAGTATTGGGGTTTCCGGGCGCCGCAACTCTTGTGGTTATATGACGCTTACACATTCCTATCCGAATAAAACCGTATAATGTGGGACATAACGAGACACGACGAAACGCCAATGACGAAAAATCCGCCAGTTGACGCGAGAAAACCGCGCAGTCCCCGTCCTTGTAATAAGTGGTCTGGGCAGTTTCATCGTTACGTAACTACGAGTTAACTGACAATGTCATATACATGGCGTCACCGTTTGACGTCAGTCCAACAGAGCGGGAAAAAGAAGCGGCCTATGATGAGATGGCCTTCATGCTTCACGCTCGAGGTTCTGCAATCTGTATAGTCCCAGATTTAAGCTACATTCCCAACTATACGTAAAACTACCACACTGCGATAATGGGAGTTACATTGCTGGATTTATTATAGTTGAAAAACGTACTGACAAGTATCAATATTCGAATGCCATAACAAGGTCGTACCGGGACTTATCGGAATATGTTGTGTTGTAATGTAAGCGTACGACGACTGCTTGGTCATTTTGCGCCCACATTATCAGCATAAGAGATACCATTTTCTTCCCCATAATGCTTTCATTCCACAATCCGCAAACCTGGCAGCCAGTTCAAAACATCTCCACCTTGCTATTTAGACAGCTCAATCATCGCGCTTCAAGTGCAACCTATGGCGAAACCCACCAACTCATCCGATTCCGCCTCAGCCCCATTCAACCGGCCACCCTTCCGCCGGCGCCCGGGTATGTTTTGAATCACACTGACAGGATGTTGGCAAACGGCTTGACGCGCGCTGATGAAGCCTTGCGATACTGGGTGAAGGTCAGGATGTTGCACCGCCGTCTGACGCGGCCCGCACACACCTGCGTCTGCCCCGAGGGTCACCGCGCGGAAATAGCCCCCGGGCTGGGTCGGGGTCGGCCCCTGTGATGTGTGCCGGGTCGCGGCGCAGCGGGAGAGCGGGGGGGGGGGGGGGGGTATACAGAGCAGTGAGACGGGGTGGCGGATATAGTTAAAGGAATAACACAGGGTCGGGCGGGGTTTCGATCGCTGGGCCACAGCACAGTTCGACTCGGCGGGTGGCAATGGAGGCTGCCTGATCACACAGGATGGCCGGCCTGATCACACAGGATGGCCGGCCCTGTCCCCAATCCAGTCACAGCGTTCAGCGTGCCAAGTTTGGCACCACGGGCCTATTCATATCACAACAACTACATGTCAACGTCACACCTCCACTTGTTTAGCGTTTATCACACCTCACAGTACACCGAAAATCGGTCTTTCTAGCACAACAGGCGATGCTGTTTCCCAATGAAATGGCCTCACACCGCTGCCTATAATGACCAACCATCTGTTGGCGTCGCTTGGCCCGCGCCAAACAATGCTGGACCTGAGCCCGGCCTCTGATCTCTCGCCAAGCCGAGCTCTCGTCGCGCAGTGACGTATGGTAGCACATGTGAGCATCATTAGGATTGCCCTCGTGATCTCTGTAACTTTGTAAACAAGAGAAGATATCAGCTTCTTGACATTGGTGCCAGACGTGCGACTCTATCCTGGTGACCGCTTGGCACCGGGATGTCCCACACATTGAATGCGAAACGTTAAAGCGCCCGACTAGACCTTCAGGTCAGCTGCTGTGAAGTGACACTAGTGACAACACGCATGGGACTGCATTGAACGCTGTGCATTGCTAAATGTCACTCAAATGGAATCACTAGGCGCATTGCTAAATGTCTTCCCCAATGCGAACGCTTTGAGCACCGCAAACGATGCCATCCACCGGCACCTACGTCACGGTTTCAGCAGAGCACACAACTCCACCAAACCTGCAGCCACCTGCACGCTTCGGGGCACCCACCAAATACCGACCTTCATACCATCCCCCACCATCAGGAACGTAGCAAGGGGGCGCTGGGGCCATGCCCCCCCCCCCCCCCGAGCAAACCAGTATACATTAGATAAAATGCGATTTTGCTGACGACCCGACGACCCCACCCCTCCTCAACGACACTTCGCCCTGACAATCCGACGCCGCCCCGATCAGCAACTTGTTCCTGACGAAACGGAGCGAAATTTTATTCGCCACTGACTGACAATCCGCGAACTTTCCACTCCCTAAATCAAGATGTGTTGGATACCTATAACTGATGCTAATATTAAACTGTGGATGAAAAAATAAGTTAGGAAAGCATTGCCATTTGTAACAGCTGATTCTGATGGATGAGTTTTGGCAAAGCCGAGTACATCATATGGTCTTTTTAGGGGGAATTTCCCCACTCTCTATCGTTATTTTTAGGCTGAATTTTCCCCTCCGCACCCTGGCTTCAAAGTAATCCTAGGACCCTGCGTTCCCCTGTGTATCGTACTCACCGAGCCGCTGTTTGAGCCAGTTGCTGGGTATGAGGCAGAAGCGGCCAGTGGGATCGGACGTGCCGACCCTGGCCGGCCGACCGAACCGACTCCGCCAGCGCAGGCTGGCCAGGGAACCTACGGCAGCACGGGCAGCAGTGCGTCACTACGGTGCAGAGTGCGCCAGCAGGCCAGAGACACGCGGCAATGGCAAACTGAAAACACTCAGATCAGTGCAGAGATGCACGGCAGACACAGGCAACAGACACATCAAACACAGGTGCTGGTGCAGCCTGTCGCAACACACAGGGACCGGAGCAGCGTGCAGACACTGGCAGTCACTGCTGACCTCTGGAGAAAAGGGAACAGTCATCATTGCCAGATTTCATGCAGCAACTCATGACAGATAGCAGTCAAAAACTACACTAGCATGCAGGACACAGCTACTACATCCCAACACCAGACTGCTGAAACATCACACAAACAGACCAGTCTCTGAAACATGTATGGAGGTACATCATGACATAGAACAGGTATTATTGAGAGAGCAGCACCACAAACTAGCAACACAACTACTGACAACACAGACTACTGAGAAGCGAGAACTGTGACAAGCAAGAAGAATGGAGTTACTCGAACCTGCAGAACAGACAAAACAGTATTACTAAAAGTATCACACCACAGGCTGGCAATGCACAGGCTGGTAAAAGAGCCTGCCAACAAATGTCAAGTCACCAACGGAGTTATAGTCTACAAAACTAGCCTGACCTTGACAAGGTTTTATCAAGGCTTAGTCATATCAAGTTAAAATAAAAATATCATTTGTCTGCTTTGCAGCAGGGTTTGAGGAAACTCACACTTCTAGTGGTTAAATCTATGAACAAGATTGACAAGCATGACAAGGTTGCCACCAAGGTGCACTAGCATCAACCTTGAATTGTTGCTGGAAATGTGCAAATTCCAGTCATATGATGTTGATGAAATAAGAAATTGTAAAGTTCTTTTCGCAACTTAATAGCACCTTAAAGCTGATTATCATGATGATGATTGGGCTTACAGGCACCACAAATACCAAGGTTATTTGGTGCCCATCTTAAAGCTGATTATATCTTTGGCTTTAGAACATAGTGACTGCTGTTGTACAGCATCCATGATTGTGAAGCAATTATAGCTTTCATCATGAGAGCATGTGTTGTCAAATTTCACTTATACATTTTGCAAATTAAAAAGGGACAAACTCCTAGTTAAGCCTCAGCCATGCTTTCACCAGCCATTGTCTAGGCTTGTTCATGTTTTGCACACCATATGAAGTTAGCCGAAAATATAATATTTAGAAGTTAGGACTAGCAAGAGTTGCACCAAACAGAAAGTTGTTTTCACATTGCAGACAGGCAGGCTGACCTAGCATCTTGTTGACAACTCGCCATGGTGTTCTGATAAGCAGGATTCTGACCAGCGGACCTGTAGTAAATGGACTGCAGTGTTAGCAAAAGGGCAATAGGACGGTTTGAGCAGTTTTACAGACTGTGAAGTACATAAAATAATTTGCTTGCCTCAGAACACATTCATATCAACTTGCTAGTCCAGAAAAAGCACAAAAACAAACTTTAACAATAAAATACCTTGTTGGAAAACTTACCAAATCATGAAAAGGAGTTTGAACACAGCAATATCCAAACATGCAATAACATAACCTGCAACATTCATTCACTACCATCATGTCATTCATTCAATGCATGTAACAGGTGGTTTTCATTCACCATTCATTTAATTCATTGACACAAACAGGTGGGTCCAGGCAATAGCTCAATCTGAAAGTTATGAAACATATATTACCTGAAAATTCCCTGATCGCTTCATCGCCTTTAATTTGCTGAATTTCCTTCAGCAAAAGTTGTCTATCTTCGGAGGTAAAGTTGTTGGCCAGGCTCCGCGCAGTTTCTTCCGTTAACCGTAGCTGTGGCTGAGGATCCCTGTTATGCATCATGTCCGTCACCGTTTTCTCGTCGAACGGAGCCTGGGTGTTGAGCTGCTCCAGTCGTACGCAAGAAGCCAGGCATCCGTTGCCATGTTTTTCAAGCAGCTTCTTATGTTGTCTCCTTCCACACTTAGAAAACGCCTGCTTCACCAACACACCCCGCACGAGCGAACCCATTTTCGCAACTGACTGCGACCGACGAACTGCAAGCGAACTGGCTTGCGGCGAGTAACAGCGCAGCTTGATTGCCGCACAGCTGCCAAATGTCTGGCAGCTAAAATCAGGGCAAGGTAGGGGGAATATTGCGCCGAAATAGCGCGTCCTTCAAATACAGAGCTCCTGGACCGTGAGCCAATCCCGGGTATAGCCAATCAGGCCAAGGTGCTTAGGGGTCGCGACGCCTTTTCACTGATGAGTTGAGGACACGAACATTCGGAACATGTTTGTCTAGCATTGGATGGTGGCCCCGTGGCCCTCGGACATCCAGCGGGCAGCGACTTAGTTGAAAAGTAAGGTTACGCAAACACCATGCTGAACGTTGAAACTTGAAAGCGCTCCCATTCTTCCCCTTAGTGGTGAACTTTGCTACAACAGGCAAACGGGCAGAGTAGCTTGTCCTGTCCCTCAGCATCAGCCGTCAATGAAAATATAATATAAGCCAGTATTTCCGGTTTCCCTTTGGTCACCAGACTTGTAAACGATTAATTTTTTAATAAATCGATTCATCGGTGATTCCCGTGAAACCTCAATGATTCGACTCTGATTCAAATTACCATTCAGCGTAAAGTGAATCGATTCACCAGTGATTCACGGCTCAGCGCAATGATCCAACTCTGATTCTGATTCTGATTCTGATTCAATGGTCGGTGGTCCACGTGCAATTATAGACAGGTAGTTAGTGCACTCGTAAGTTGTGTTCAATCAAGTGCGGATCCAGGGGGGGGGGGGGCGAACGGGGACATGCCCCCAAGCCTGTTTAAGGATGGGGCAAACTATGTTTTGCCCCCCCCCCCCCCAAAAAAAAACAGGACCTGCACAACAAGCTCTGCTTAGCGCGGGTCCTGACCTCGGAAATACATCCATACAAAACATTCGGACTAAATATTTTATTTTAAAAAAAAACGGAAACTGTTCCAGCAGTGCCCAACTTGCTGGCCCGAAGAGCTAATAGTGGGGACCAGGCCAGGACTATCTCCCCAAGCCATCTCCCTCAGGCTCCTCCAGATCTACAGAGACCATTTATGCGCGGAAATGTCGGTCTGCCTCTTGCTACTTTGAAACCATTTGCACCGTTACCAGTTGTTTGTTACAGTTCGGTACATAGGTATGTATACAGACTACAGTTATTATTAGCATATGTACTATTGAGCGCAGACTGCCACCGGTCATCGTGATTTACTATCCGAGGCTAATGTATATGAAAAACTACCTTCATTTCAACATTTGTTTGTATCATACCGAGATGTGCAACCAGGAAAGGGGGTTACCTGAGGCTGGAATATTAAAATTGCGTTTTCCACGACCTAAAATTAAAATGTTCACGCCGCCGCTTCGCGGCGTCACATCAGTGGCCATCGTCATAACGAAGTCATCGTCATCGTCTTCGTTTCGACGTAACGCTGAATATAATGAATAACATGTTTAGCTTCTTATCCTCTACAAGGCTAAGAAGCTAAAAATGCCTATGTTTCTGGGTTTTATCAGGCAAACCCCCCCCCCCAAAAAAAAAAAATCGCGCCGCTTCGCGGTGCTTAAAGGAAATAGTTCACCTTGGAATTTGTTTACCAAACACGATTTGATTCTATTTTTTAATACAATTTATTTTTATATTGTCAAAAATGGCCTTATATCGCGCCGATTCAGGACAGAAGGCCGTAAATTTTTATTGTTTATCAAAACTATATGCATACTCTCTGAGTCAGAGTCCTGACGTCACGCGAATGTAAAAAATGGTTCAGCCAATCAGATTCGAAAGTAGTCGCGTAAAGATAGACTCGCATTGGAGATGTGCCAACCGGCGGCCGGCGATTCGCTTGCTAGCACCAGCTGCAAGCTGATTGGCTGATGGTATAGCCTCTGCCCGGGCTAGAACCAGTACAACATTCTTTCGCCAGCACCGCATTCCTTCGCCACAAACTCAAATATATTCGGTTGAAGTCATTTCAGTCAAGAAAACTTGCAGATAGGGGTTTCCCAACACGGGCTACAAAACTGCTATCTCAGTTTAAAACTAATGTTGAAGGTGAACTATTTCCTTTAAAGGAATACTCGTGTATATATATATATATATATATATATATATATATATATATATATATATATATATATATATATATATAAATATATATATATATATATATATATATATATATATATATATATATATATATATATATATATATATATATATTAGAGTACTCCAGACCTGTGTCGTCATTGCTTCCATCCTAATGTCCTTCTGTTCTCCTTACCTTTCCTTTGTATTTCAGAATGGTGTGATCATTGGCATTGAATACACATGTGCTAAATGACTTGAGGTCTATTTATGATCACACCATGTCAAATCAAGAGCCTATCCGATGTCCATATCCTGACTGCACATGGAGCATTCAAGAGGAAGACCGCACTACCCTCATAGCCCTGCTCCAGATGCATGAGCGGGCTACCCACCCTACACCACCTGCCAGTACCACTGCCCAGGTGGAAAAGATAAAGCGTCCTATCATCGCTGCTGGGGGAACAACTGAGGAGTGGTCCTACTTCTTGCAACGCTGGACGACATACAAGGCAGCCACACACATCAAAGGACCTGAGGCTGTGTATCAACTGCTTGACTGTTGTGAGGAGCAGCTGAGGCGGGACCTCGCCCGTCTGTTTGGAGCCCTCTCCACTGCTGAAGAAGACACTGTCCTCAAATGCATCAAAGATCTGGCTGTCCGTGCTGAAAACGTCCTGGTGGCACGTGAAGAGCTGCACAACTGCAGACAGGATAGAGACGAACCGGTACGTGCCTTTTGTGCCCGCCTGAAAGGCATCGCCCTGACATGTCAATATACAACCACCTGCAGCTGCCCCGAACCGGGAACCGTGGACTACAGCGACGAGATGATCCGAGATGGTCTCATCCGTGGCGTCTATGACCCCGAAATCAAGCTCTCCCTCCTGTCTGAGAAAGACGGAACAACCTCACTCGAAGACACTCTCCGATTCATCGAGTCCCGGGAGGGCGGCAAACAGTCTGCTCAGCGCCTAGCCGCTGCTTCAGGTTCAGCTGTGCCGGCTCACGTCAGCGCTGTCAGCAGCTTCCGTCGACAGCAGCGTGACGCCCATCGAGTCCGACAGCCCCCTGGATCCACTGATGGTGGTGGAGGATCAACCTCTCGGCCCTGTGGCTTCTGCGGCACCAGGGACCATCCTTTGGACAGAGCCAGCCGGGTGTCTAAATGCAGTGCGTATGGGCACCAGTGTGGTAAGTGTGGCAAAATGAACCATCACGAACGTGTGTGCAGATCGAGCCAACCGCGGCTGCCTGCCACTTCTCAAAGTGTCGCGGTGGCATGGTCCCAACGCTCGACTGAGTCTGACCCACCAGCCCAAACCGAGATCGCAGAACCGAGTGCTTCCACAGTGTTTGACACTCTGTGCAGTGTCAGTAAGCAGTCTGACGGCCCGCTCCCCGCACCTCACGGGCAGCTTTTGATGGAACACCATCTGTATGACTCTCTTCGTGACACCTGGGAAAGGGGGCCCTCTGCGCCACAACCTACTGTCCCTGTATTCGTCTCACATCTTCCGTGTGACTCCAGGGCCCTGGGTCTCGACACCGTCCTACGTCGACCCACCACGTCCCCACTGGTATACGCCGTCGCGGACACAGGCTGTCAGTCCTGCCTCGCAGGCACCTCGTTCCTGCGACACCTGGGGCTCGACAAACGCCACCTCACTCAAGTTCAGCTGAAAATGGCTGCGGTCAACAACGATCCCATCCACATCATTGGCGCCCTCCCTCTCCGCGTCTCAAACACCCGGGGACCCGGGGGCCTGGAGACAAGACAAGTGGTGTACTTCACTGATGCCACCGACAAATTCTTCCTCTCTCGCGGAGCCTGCGAAGCACTCGGCATCATCCCACCCGACTTCCCGAAGATTGGTACACACTCTCAGTCCAAGGCAGCACCCATCGCGGCACCCATGAGCACGTCAAGTGACACTGCTGCACCAGTATCCTGCATCACAGCCGAGTGTGACTGCCCACGACGTCAGCTCCCCCCACCGCGCCCAACTGCGCCACCGTACCCTCCCACTGAGGAAAATCGGGCTAAGCTAGAGGCCTGGCTCCTCGACTACTACGCATCCAGCACGTTCAATGTGTGCACACATCAGACCCTACCCGCGATGGAAGGTCCGCCTCTCCGTCTGATGGTAGATCCTGAAGCCACACCCGTAGCTCATCACACACCCATCCCTGTCCCCATCCACTGGCAGGACGATGTCAAGGCCGGCTTGGACCAAGATTGTCGCCTAGGAGTCGTCGAGGAAGTCCCTATCGGTACACCCGTGACTTGGTGTCACCGGATGGTGATCAACCCCAAAAAGAACGGTAAGCCCCGACGGACGGTTGACCTCCAGGATCTGAACCTCCACGCCACCCGCGAAACCCACCACACTCAGTCGCCGTTCCATCAAGCCCGGGCAGTCCCACGGGAGACGAAGAAAACCGTGTGCGACGCATGGAATGGTTACCATGCCGTGCCTCTCCACCCCGACGACCGCCACCTCACTACGTTCATAACGCCGTGGGGTCGCTACCGGTACTGCGTCGCCCCTCAAGGCTACACGGCTTCAGGAGACGGGTACAGCCGACGGTTCGACGCTCTCGTCGCCGACATCCCGCGCAAAACCAAGTGCGTCGACGACACCGTTCTATGGGCAGACAACATTGAGGAGTCATTTCACCAAGCTGTCGAATGGCTGGACCGCTGCGGCCGACATGGCATCACGCAGAACCCGTCCAAATTCCGCTTCGCGAATGACGTCGCGGAGTTCGCTGGATTCGAAATCACACCGACGACTGTGCGACCGTGTCCGCGGATGCTGCAGGCGATCGAGGGCTTCCCTACTCCTCGGAACCTGACCGACGTCCGCAGCTGGCTGGGCCTACTCAATCAGGTGTCGTACGCGTTCGCATCAGCCGATCAAATGCGACCGTACCGTGACCTGCTCAAACCGGGCCAGTCCTTCGCGTGGACCGACCAGCTGGACATCCTCTTCCAGCAGCCGAAAAAAGTCATCATCGCCCAAATCAAGGACGGTGTTGAAATCTTTGACAAGACTCGCCCCACATGCCTGGCCACCGACTGGTCGAAGGAAGGACTCGGCTACTGGCTCCTACAGAAGCACTGCCAGTGCGCCGGAACTCGGCCATTCTGCTGCCACTCTGGCTGGCGTGCCGTGTTGGTTGGGAGCCGCTTCACCCACGGCGCCGAATCCCGTTACGCACCAATCGAAGGCGAGGCACTGGCCGTCGTGGACGCCCTTCACAAGACTCGTCATTTCACTCTTGGCTGCTCTGACCTGCTCGTGGCTGTGGACCATCGACCTCTGCTGAAGGTCCTCGGTGACCGCTCCCTGGAAGAGATCCCGAACCCGCGGCTTCGGAACCTAAAGGAGAAGAGCCTTCGCTTCAGGTTCCGTGTTGTTCATGTCCCTGGCATTCGGAACAACGCAGCTGACGCCGTCTCTCGTCACCCGGTTGGGGCACCCGAAGCACCTGACCTCCCTGATGACGCATCAGTTGACACCACGTCGGCTCCTCCGAACCTGCGGGACACCCCTCGCGCCTGGCCGATCCTCGACGCTCTCGCCAACGTCCGGACGCACGAGACAATCGACACCTCATCATGCACGCCATTGAGTGCCTCGGCCACCACTGATCTCATCAGGTCAATAACCTGGGACGACGTACGCACGACAACCACCAGCGATCCTGAGATGCTCCGGCTCATCGATTCCATCAACAACGGCTTTCCAGAGGCGCCGACTGACGTACCAGTCGCGATCCGACCGTACCACAGATACCGCGACCATCTCAGCGAATACGACGGCGTCGTTCTCTACAAAGACCGAGTGGTGATCCCTCCTGCCCTTCGTCATCGTGTCCTTCAGGCACTCCATGCAGCCCATCAAGGCGTGTCGATGATGGACTCTCGAGCCGCCAGTTCCTTCTTCTGGCCCGGCATGTCGCAAGCCATATCGGACACCCGATCCCGATGCGACACATGCAACCGCAACGCGCCATCCCAGCCGAGCGCCCCTCCTACGCCACCCATTCTGCCGGCATATCCCTTCCAGAGCATCCGCGCTGATTACTTCTCGCACTGCGGACGTCACTACCTGGTTGTCGTCGACCGTTACAGCAACTGGCCCATCGTCGAGGAATCCTCCAACGGGTCGAGCGGTCTGGTCTCTGCCCTGCGCAGGACCTTCGTCACCTACGGGATCAGCGAGGAACTCACCTCCGACGGTGGACCAGAATTCACCGCCACAGCGTCCGAGACATTCCTCCGCAACTGGGGCGTTGGACACCGCCTGTCATCTGTCGCATTCCCCCATGGGAACTGTCGGGCAGAAGTCGCGGTGAAAACTGTGAAGCGCCTTCTCTGCGACAACACGCTCGCCACTGGTGGCCTGAACACGGACCACTTTCAGCGCGCCATGTTACAGTATCGCAACACCCCGGATCGTGACACCCGCCTCTCCCCAGCACAAGTGCTCTTTGGCCGTCCGATCCGCGACTTCATCCCCATACACCCAGGGAGGTATCGGCCTCATAGCACTTGGCGGGAGACACTGGCCAACCGCGAGGAGGCTCTACGGAACCGGCATATGCGTACA
This sequence comes from Chirona hameri, assembly GCA_036785665.1. NCBI lineage: Eukaryota > Metazoa > Arthropoda > Thecostraca > Balanomorpha > Balanidae > Chirona > Chirona hameri. The sequence continues at coordinate 97,161 of JAXIVJ010001799.1, forward strand.
CACGAACGCCTATCTGAACACACGCAGATCCTGCCACCCCTCGCGATCGGCGACTGCGTCCGCCTCCAGAACCTGGTGGGCCCGCATCCGACCAAGTGGGACAAGACGGGTATCGTGATCGAGGTGCGTCAATTCGACCAGTATGTCATCCGTGTCGACGGCTCGGGTCGCGTGACCATCCGCAACCGTCGCCACCTACGGAAATACCTTCCATTCATGCCTCGCCCCCCGACCCCTCCGCTGCTCAATCTCCCAGGGCGGCCACTGATGTCCGATGCCCGGAATGCTCACCCCTCAGCCGCTCGACCAGCTGTCAACCCGCCACGCCCGCCAGCTCCGGTCCGCCTCACACCCGACAGCCCACGGCCGAGCCCATCTGATGCTCGATTGCATGCACCGACACCATCGACCTTGACCGCCGCCCCTGCACCTGCAGCACCCGGTACACTGCCCGTCGCTCCCCAGAGTCCACCACCTGACACACGGTGTGCTGCGAATCCCCCGCCGGCCGTACCCCATCCCACGCACACCGCTCAGTCAGAGCATGATCCCACTACACCCCGCCGCCCTTCTCGGCAAACTCGCCTGCCACCTTTCCTAGCGGAGAACTATGCGCTCACTTGATTGTATATTGGTCTCTCAGGTGTGTTATCTGCATCGTGGTGTTTGTCGCCGCTAAGTTGGCCATGGCTCAGTTGCTTGTGTAATGTATATACGCGTTGCGCTTTGAATGAAGCCATTCACGGTTGCTCGTGGTAGCAGCTACACCCAGTCTGTTTATGTTATGTTCTCATAGTTTGACTGTATCAGACTGATGTTATGTTGTATCATACTTTGAGACTTCAAAGTCTCGGGAGGGGATAGAGTACTCCAGACCTGTGTCGTCATTGCTTCCATCCTAATGTCCTTCTGTTCTCCTTACCTTTCCTTTGTATTTCAGAATGGTGTGATCATTGGCATTGAATACACATGTGCTAAATGACTTGAGGTCTATTTATATATATATATATATATATATATATATATATATATATATATATATATATATATATATATATATATATATATATATATATATATATATATATATATATATATATACACGCTCCTACAAATGAGGAGCGAGTTGTTAGATACGGGATGCCGGGGCAGAATGTCGATGCATTGTTTGCCGATGCTGCCCATTGCCCAACTTCAACTGATAATTGATTTAATTGTACAAATTATCTTATTAGCATTTAAAATATCTACATCTAAATAGCAAAGGACGTGTTGGAAAATAACTGGTGCGAACACATGGAACGAAGAGTAAATGACCCACCATATTTCGACAGTAACAAATAGATCAATGTTCTGATAGATCAATGTTCTGATCTGATGTTCCGAACTTCTTATCTGATATCCTTGACAACAAAATATTGGGCGATAGGATGCGACCGGGAGGGTGAAATGAATACCTGGTCCAAACCCGTAGCGGCGTAGCACCACCCGCCGCAGACGGCCACCCATTCCACTCACCATGTCCCTGCGAGGCGGACAGGACACCCATTCCACTCACCATGTCCCTGCGAGGCGGACACACCGTCCACCAAGGACGTCGCCGTAGGGGGGGGGGGCGGAGGGGACACCCCCGGTGGTCAGGCTGGGGGGAATTGTCTCCCCAGTTTTGGAGACATTTATCTACATTTTACCCCCACCCGCTCGACAATTGTTTGCTGCTGGGGTACCCCGTCGCTCAACAATTTTCTTTTCTCTAATTCCTCCCCCACTCAACGATTTTTCGCGCTGACACGCTCCGACGCCCCCCCCCCCCTACGCTCAACAACGTTTCGCTCTGACGGAGGAGAGCGAAATTCCCCCCCCCCCCCCAACTAGAAATCTAGATCCGCCACTGGGCTCTCCCAATCTATCAATTCGTCCCCCAGTCAAAAATCCGTGGCTCGACGCCCCTGCCATCGAATATCCACCATGCGTCACCAATCTGCTGCTGGGACCGGCTTCACGGCTTCACGGCTTCACGGCTTCACGGCTTCACGGCTTCACGGCTTCACGGCTTCACGGCTTCACGGCTTCACGGCTTCACGGCTTCACGGCTTCACGGCTTCACGGCTTCACAGCTTCACGGCTTCACGGCTTCACGGCTTCACGGCTTCACGGCTTCACGGCTTCACGGCTTCACGGCTTCACGGCTTCACGGCTTCATGGCTTCACGGCTTCACGGCTTCACGGCTTCACGGCTTCACGGCTTCACGGCTTCACGGCTTCACGGCTTCACGGCTTCACGGCTTCACGGCTTCACGGCTTCACGGCTTCACGGCCGGGCTGTTCAGCAGTCTGCCATGGCGCTGTGCTCTGAAGAGGCAAGCCGGCTATCGCTGGTGCTCAGCAGCGCCACCGGAGAGGCACATATCCAATATCATGCGCCGCTGCCGCCGGCTGCTGCTCCTGCTGCTCCGGTGCGCCACATTACGAAGCCGCTGCGCCGCATACCGCGCCAATCGCCGCGGCTGTTAGCCGTTAGCGCAGATCAAACAGCTAGTGTTAGGTATGCCTTAGAGCCAGGGTGGAGGGGGATCTGGAGCACTCAGTTGTACGCAGACTGGTTATTGATTCAATTATTTTTTGGAATGATGCTATCACGATTCATTTTGGAACCTGAATGATTCAATCACCGTTTGGCTCATGGATAATTTTTTGAGAATTGATTCTTTCGGATTCAACTAATCATTTGTTTTTGTAACGCAATTCACGTTTGATTCAACATTTAAATATATATTGTAGTCTTCCTAACGCTGTGGTTAACGCTGGAATTGGAATAATTAGTATTGTAATACTTTTTATTTTACAGATTCTTTCAATAAATCATAAAACAACTCAACTTTTGTAAGGTCAAATAAAAAGCTTTAAAATGTTAATTTAAATATATATTGATGATGATAATAAATAACGAATAACTCACCAGCAATAAAACTAATACATGACTAATGAACCAGTAAGGCGCCGTAGTCGGCGATGAACGAGCGAGCGCGCAGGAAATGTATGGTGAATTTCAACTCGATAGGGTAAGTAGTTTCTGAGATACAAAAAAGGTACACACGTGCAGTAGCACCCCACCCATGACTTGTGGGTAGGCGGCGGCGGAGGGGTCCCTATAACCACACACCAAATTTGACCACAATCGGCTCAGCCGTTCCTGAGATATAGAATAGGGGTGTGCACGTGCGCACGTGCAGAGGCACCCCATCCCTGACTTGTGGGAAACTGGCGGTTGAGAGGTCCCTAACCACACACCAAATTTGAACGCAATCGGCTCAGACATTCCTGAGATATAGAATAGGGGTGAGCACGTGCCACGTGCAGAGGCTCTCCACCCCTGACTTGTGGAAAGGCAACGGCTGAGAGGTCCCTAACTACACACCAAATTAGAACGCAATCGGTTCAGCCGTCCCTGAGATATAAAATACGGGTGTGCACTTGTGCACGTGCAGAGGCTGTGGAAAATTGGCGACTGAGGGGTCCCTAAACCACACACCAAATTTGCACACAATCGGCTCAGCCGTTGCATAGTTTTTGCGAGAAAACACTTTTCAACACCCCTCACGCGGCACGCGCCACGCGCAGGTAGTCACCCACATGAGTCGGTACCGGTCTCAAACAGGGTATAGGTTAGATGGGGCTGCTCAGGCTGACCAGAGGTGAAAAAAGCTCCTACTCGCCTACGTACGTCGGTGACAGCGGAAGGTGCGCGGTGAGTCAGCCAACCGCTTACGGCTTGATGCATTTTCAGAGACCAAACTTCTAAAAACAAAATTGACCACAACCGTACTCATTTGGTCTTACTAGTAACTCACAGTAACTTGTCAGGCATAACCCGTGCCCCATTCCCGGCTGTCTAATCAGTACGTGTTGTAATTTAACTGTAGCTTCCACTGACCTCCGGGAATCCTGCTGGCTTTTGTAAACGGAGCCCGAGTAGTGAGTTTGTCGCTGGGTCTGGTGGGTCCGCGGCAATTATGGTGCTGTTGTATGGGTTTGCGGCAATTTCGGTGCTTGCGCTGCTTGTTTTTTTCGACTCCTTCGGTGTTATAGTGACGTCACAGGTTTGAATACACCAACTGACTGTATTTTAACAATAATTACCATTAATTTTACCACTCTTTAGGTAAGTAAACACCGTATAAATGGTATTTACATGTTAATTTAGCTAAACAATTACGTATATATGAGAATAGGGCAGCAGCTGATCGGGCTGTATTGAAACAGAGACTCGCATAATGAATCGCCAATACCTCAATACTTATAAGTGCGCTCGCTCTTTTCTAGCAAGTAGACCAATTGTGCTGACGGACAAGACCTTCGATTGAATTGATAATTAACTGTGGATCTTAAAGGAAATAGTTCACCTTCGGACAAAATTTCAGAACACGATTTTATTATATATTTTTTAATACAGTTTCTTTTTTTCTTTTTAAAAATGGTCCTACATCGCGCCAATTCAGGACAGAAGGTTGTAAATTATTAATTGTATCGTGTGCGTTATTGGTCTGCGCATGCTCAATGCAGTGCTGGCACAATTCAGACGGTACGGTATATCATATATGCGCCGCATTCCTTCGCCCAAAAGTCAAATATCTTCGGCTGGAGAGTCTTTTCAGTCAAGAAAACAGTCAAGATAAGGATTTCTCAACACGGGCTACAAAACTGCTATCTCAGTTTAAAACTAATGCTGAAGGTAGACTATTTCCTTTAAGCGGGGCTTTTTGAATTGTTTGGGATAAACACGTTGAAGAGTTACAGCTGTGGATTGTGTATGAGTGGTATAAGTGTGTATTGCTCAAATTCGGCTTTTTTGATAGCCTGATTGTGAAAAGCTAAAGATGGCCAAAGTGAAAAAGCAAAGAACTCACGAGGAAGAAGCAAAGCTCCCACCAAATAGACAGCATCAAGCTTGTGGCCGCTGTTCTTACGAGGGCGAGTACAAAAATGTTAAGCGACATAACAAGGCCAAGCATCCTGGATTGCCACTTAAATTAAGAAACAAAGCATTTGGTGTTGGAGGTGCTTTTGAGCACTTGATAAGGCATGGAAGCAATGAGACTGAAGATGTATCTGCACCACTGCAGACAACACCAGGTAAGACAATTGGTAGTTGCTCTTTCCGGTAACGGTGAGGCTGGCGTCACCGTCGCGGCCGGGCAATCAAATCAAGGTTCAAGGTTACTATCACCGTTGTTGGTCTGGAGTCATGGGGAAGCTTAATGACGTCCGGTTCCTTGCAATCGGACGTGTGGTTGCAGAGATATGAGCTTCTCAAAAGCATCGCCACGGGTCGGGCCGGGCCGGGCCGTTCATATTCAGATTTTTCCCATATACCACGTGAAAGGGATATTGCCACCTCCGGAGGATTTCTAAAAAGCAACTTAAAGGAAATAGTTCACCTTCAACATTGGTTTTGAACTGAAATAGCAGTTTTGTAGCCCGTGTTGAGAAATCCTTATCTGGAACTTTTCTTGGCTGAAAAGACTCTCCAGCCGAAGATATTTGACTTTTTGGCGAAGGAATACGGCGCATATATGGTGTACCGTACCGTCTGAAAGTGCCAGCACTGCCATGGAGCATGCGCAGACCAATAACGCACACCATAACATTAATAATTCACGACCTTCTGTCCTGAATTGGCGCGATGTAGGACCATTTTTGAAAATAAAAAAAGAAACTGTATTAAACAATATAATAAAATAGTGTTCTGAAAAATTTCCCGAAGGTGAACTATTTCCTTTAAATGAATGGTGGGGATCAACAATCATGTATGCTCAAGCTCAAACTTGCTCATGCAGCACCTAAAGCAGTGTATCGGCAAAGCATTTTGTATTTATTTCTGACTCCAAACTTTGGTCCCAGCTGTGTTCAGTATTAGATTCATAATGGCCGCTCTCATCCAGTTTGGCTGTGGTATATTTGCGCCCGCCCAAAGCCGAAGCGTACGAATTCGCCGAGACTTGATCTTAAATAGTCTATCTGTGTTATAAGGTATAGGTCACAAACTCTTACGGTCCCATGGCAATTCTTGTTGTATTATTATGAAGAGGCTAAGGTTGTTGAAAATAAAACTAACTGCATACGCTTATTAATTTTAAAGTGCACTGACGGAATGGTGATGTTGAGTTTGCAACATTCAAAAGAAAATAACAGTCCGCAAATAAGTGATTCTAAATAGTGATGTGGCCACTCCAATTTTACGAATGCTTGGCAAGCATGAGTATGTAGTGCAAATGTATTTTTTGATCTAATGGGGGGAGTTTCGGGAACCAAATTTTGCAGGTGAAATCGGACACGCTTAATCGACCGATACACACCAAAAACTCCGTATTAGTCCGCGAGGTGGCAATGTCCCTGTAAGACGAGCGAGCGCTTCGCGCTTGCTCGTAACCACGGAAAGACGAGCGAGCGCTTCGCGCTCGCTCATAATAACTCACACCTATATGTTTAATTTATGTCAAATCAATACAAATGAAAACATATATATGAACATTAAAACATTGTTACAGCAGTAATGTTGCAGTATAAATGAATGTAGCCACTGGGACTGCATTGTAGTTGCACAATGTACCATGTGCACTTGAATCGTTAAGAATCGTTACATCTTTTGATTCAATCAGCCTTTATTCCATGCGAGTTTTGATTCAATCACGATTCGTGAATCAAAAGATATGGTGGTGATTCGCTTCCTTTTTATTCAAGGAATTTTGATTGAACGATTATAATCGATTCAATTAGAGTCGAATCAATAACCAGTCTGGTTGTACGTGTCTTAGGTTGATTGAAATGGTAACTCGCTTCTGTGCATTTTCGAGCGTCTCATTTATGACACTGACCTTTGCTCCAACTGGACGTACAATTGTTTTGGTCTGCAATGGCGAGTTTTCTTTGGAAAACTTTAGAATAGAGTATATGGCATATGCCACCCTCAGTTGGTACATTGTATGGCAGGGGCATGCCAAGCGGTTGCCTCAAAGCCTCTGGTGTCAGCTTTCCTACTTGTAGTTCACAAAGCACTCGGACAAGAACACATCGGTCAGCAATCAGTCTGACACAGGGGGGTGTCATGGCTATCTCCGTAACGTGTCCACCCTGTCCCAAGGCGTCACTTTCCTGCTCGATTTCCACCAATGGGGTGGCCGAATCGGGATAAGCGTATTTCCTTTCGTAGACCGTCTCGTGGCACTTCTCGGTCTACCAAAAGAATTACGCCTTCGACCGGCGCGGCCGCCATGTTTATTACCGGTGGCGCACAGTGTTGCCGTCCTGGTACGATCGTACCAGATCTGGTACTTTTTCGACCTTTCTGGTACGGAGGTACGCCGGAACGAAATCTGGTACTTTTTCGCCGAAATGCATTTTTTTGGCATTTTAATATTTCTTTCAAGCTAAATAAAAAAACAATTCTTTTAGTCAGGAAGGATGGTGTTTCTTATCATAATTTTGCATGCATCGGATTCGGAATTATTAATATTCCTGTTGTGTGCTAGCAGAAGTAAACAAGTGGAAAATTTGCGCGCCACGCCGGCTGCCAAGGCCGGGCCGCCGGCTGCAGGCTGAGGCAGTTGTGTTGCGAGTTGTGTTGTGAACAGTGAAATGTGAGTTGCGTCGACGGTCGAAGGGCTAAGGAAAGAGTCCAATTTGAATCAGTGTCCCAAAATTGTGCGATTTGGTTGGAAAACTAAACGACACCCAACAAATAATAATTTTCCATTCTCACTGGCATATTATTGTGGCAATTTTTCACTCCTTCATTGCAAGCTCATTTTTACTCCTGGATAAATGTATTTTGCTTGGAAGATTGGCACTCTCAGCATAGCATTGCATATTGTTTGAACCTTAAACCAAGCTTATAACGTACCATGTACAATTGTGAAACTATTTTGCTGTACGATGCACAACAAAACTGCCCGCTTTCTGCTATTTTGACCGTGGTCTTTTACTCCAATTTCACCTCTCATATCATTTTTGGGCTCTAATTTCCCACTCCGACACCCCGTAAAGAAACCATCTTTGCCAGTGCAAGCAAGCCCCACGCTGAAATCAAATTCTGGTTGCGCCACCGGAGGCCTATTTCACAATTTCACAATTTGGGACACTGATTTGAATATTTGTGAGCGATCCAACGGAATGACAATCTGAATCCGTGAGGAATCAGGATGGGAAAGGAATATGAACAAAAGTATCGTAAGGAGTGGGAAAACGAGCCGGAACTAAAAGGCTGGCTGGTGCAGTCCAAACACGATAGCGCGAAAGCGTTCTGCAAGATCTGCAACAAGGAGATCACGGCCAAGCTGCCACATCTGAAACGACACGGGACAACTGAGGGTCACAAGAAGAACGCAGCCGGCTCCGCAGGCTGTAGTAAGCTACCAGCCTTCGTTGCCGCTGCGGAAGAGAAGCATGGCCACGGTAAACAGCAGGACGATGTAGCCCAGGGCGAGCTACTGCTGGCGGGGTTCATCGCTGAACATAATCTGCCAATATCGGTAAGCGACCATCTCGTGCCTTTAGTCAAAAAGGTATGCCCAGATTCAGAGGTGGCGAAAAAGCTTAAATCAGCCAGAACGAGGACAACTAAGACTGTTAATGACGTCATAGGAGCAGAGGAGAAGCAAAGAGTGAGTGAACTCATGCGCAATAACCCATTCTCGCTGATATTGGACGAGACGACTGACAGGTCTACGAGCAAATCTCTTGCCATTGTGGCGCGAGTTTTTGACGATCGAGATGGCAAAACCAGGGACCTTTTTTGGACTTGGTGGAGGTGAAGGATGCGACCGCCCAGGGCTTGTATGACGCCACACGGGAGTTGCTGTCCGTTAACGATGTGCCACTGAAGAACATGATTGGACTTGCGGCCGATAATGCTAGCGTCATGATGGGGCGTCACCAGAGTGTGCAGGCACTGTTTAAGAGAGAGCTGCCGCACATCTTGATCACCGGCTGCATATGTCACTCCCTGCACCTGTGCGTCTCCGCAGCGTGCATGAAGCTGCCTTCAACCATAGAGGATCTAGCCCGAGACGTGTACAGCTATCTCAACAACAGCCCGAAGAGACTCCTCGAGTACCAGACTGTGCAGGAACTCGCCAACGTCCCAGTCCACAGGCTGCTGCGCCCCTGTAGGACGAGGTGGCTCTCCCTCGAGGCGGTGGTGAAGAGGATGTACGAGCAGTGGGCGGCCCTACTCCTCTTCTTCCAGCAGGCGGCGGACGAGGATCACCTCCTCGCCGCCCGGACAATCCTGAACGCCCTCCGCGACCCCATATACAAGATGTACATCGCGTTCCTGAGCTACGTTCTCCCACTGATCACGAGGGCGAACGAGGTGTTCCAGTCATGAGTCATCCAAGATCCAGTATGCACGAGCTGCGCTCCTGAAGCTCTACCTCTCCGTGGCCAGCAACTTCCTGCGTGCCGAGCCAGGTGTGCGACTGGAGACGGTCAGTCCTGATCATCCCAGAAACTTCCTCCCCCTGGAGCAGATGTACTGCGGCGCCAACGTCGAGGCCATCATCCTCTCAGAGTCTGTTCCCCAGGAGGTGGTCCAGACCTTCCGCCTGCGTGTGCAGATGTTTTACACCGAGCTCTGCAAGCAGATCCGGCGACGATTCGACTTCAGCGACAAGACCTGGGAGCTTCTGGAGCTGCTGAACCCGACCTCGCAGGCGCCCTCCATCGTACCGCTGGCGCTGAGATTCCCCAATCTCGTCGAAGAGACCGAGTACGAGGCCCTGAACTCGGAGTGGCGAGGACTCCAGCAGGCAGCAAAGGAGCAGCTCCCGGACAAGGAGAAGCCAGCGTGTGAGTACTGGGCGGAGGTGAAGAAGCTGAAGGATGGCAGTGGCGAGGCAGCGTTCCCAAAGGTAGCCCAGCTGATGCAGGGTCTCCTGTCCCTGCCACACTCCAGCGCGGCCGCGGAGAGAGGTTTTCTCCAGCCTGAACCTAATCAAGACGCAGCAGCGGAACCGCCTCCAGGTGGGAACAGTGTCTTCCCTGATCCTCGCCAAGCAACAAGTCGCGCCCTCCTGCCACGAGTGGACGCCCACAGCTTCCATGAAGTCAAAGATGATTCGCCAGTAACAAGGCTCACTCCAGGTTAATTCCAGTCGTTACTTAATTTCCTACATGAATAGCCTATAAATGTTTTCCATCGCATTTGCTTGTAATTGACCACAAACGGCTTAAATGCAATGCTGCCCTGGTTCACATCAATCGTTTATATGAAAATTCACCATCGAAATTGACCTAAAAAATTCCATGTATAGTTTTAAATCATGTCTCCCTAAATTAGATGCTCGCTGCAGCTCGAACCTAACCGGACCTGACCTGTGTTACAGCGCGCAGTGGACCGACAACAGCAGAGGACTATACCGACTACCGAGGAATCAGTTAGAAATCGCGGTGCCGCTTTGCCTGTTCTTCGATGCCTGTTCATCCTGTTCCGATACCTGTTCATCCCGTTCCGATGCCTGTTCATCATGTTTCTTCGATAAGGTGAGCAGCGCTGATGAAAATATTAAAAATCACTGACCAGTGACGTATTTCGGTGAGGGGGGGACATGTTTGAGGGCGTCAGAACTAGGATCCTGGGTGCAATCTCCAATCTCGACGGTACATTGGAGTGCCCCCCCCCCCCTCTCGAAGGCAGGATTTCGATTTTTTCTACTTTTAGGCCAATTTTAGGTATACAATTCGGGCTTTCAGAAGGGCGCCTTTCTGCCTTCAGGGGGCCTTTAGGGGAGACGAATGGGTCGAATTACTGGGTCAAATGGGTCATAAATTACTTGCTGGCATGTACATACCGAAATTATGGCTATTTTTATAGTACTAAATTATAAACATTTTGACCTACTACGATCTGGTACGGTACGCAGCCAGACACAGCCAATCTGGTACGATTTGGATGCGATCCTGGTACGCTGTAAAATCTGGCCGCGGCAACACTGGTGGCGCATTCGTCACTCAACGATCTTCAACATAATTGTGGGTGAAACAAGTGTAATCCAGATGTAAAAATACTTTCACCTGATAGATACTACTACAAAGTATCTCAAGTCACCTTACTTCATCAACAACCAGGTGAAATAATACCAAATTCGCACTTCAACCAAAAGCAGCATCCAGCGACAGTTCCCCGTGGCCAAAATCCAAATATTGCCTTATATGGGCATGGGCCTCGCTCGGTTGCATGCCTCGCTTTGACATCGTCTAGCGGCGCACCCTTGCAATTTAGGAGAAAATGTCCCAAAAGCGAGCTGTAGAGGACGTTTCCATCTATCAGTTAGTACTCAATTAATTCCTCTGGACTCTGGTACCTAAGGTATGCAAATGGTAGAACGCGAAAGTAGGCCGATTTAACACTATTTGAATAGGGAGCGTGAGACGTCACGTGCCCGTGACATCACGCATTTCGCTGCCTACCCCGGACGGGTCTACCTAGTCTCTATGGCCTTGAGTCTGACACTGGGAGCAGCTGTCACAGCCCAGTCAGCTGACTGTGTTGGCCAGTCAAAAACGGTGTTCAAAAACGGCTCACGGCGCACAGCGCCGCCGTTTCAGCCGCCGTTTTTGGCACAGCTGTTCGGCAATCAATTACCTACATAAACATTGTGTGCAATTTTTTACCACGGGTCATCTCAGCAGAGGCGTCGCTACCTTCTAAAAAGTGTGTGGGGGGGGGGGGGGGTCCACTGTCAAGGGGGCGCCATACCCAGAGGGGGCGCCCGGCCTAGAGGGGCGCAAACCCCATGAATTTGCTGGATTTCATTCAGGGGGGGGGGGGGGGGGCTTGAGTTGGGTGGGGGGGGGGGGGACAAATCCAGTGGCGTATCCCCCCAAAAAAAACTGTAGGTACGCACGTCCGACAACCGTGTTTTTTTGGGGGGGGGGGAGGGACACATGGTTTCAGGACCTTTCTGGCGGCCGTGGCCCCTTGCCCCTGGAGCCGCCCCTGATTTCACTTGCTTAATTTTCCGGTTCCTCTTTCACATAAAAAGAGGTGAGATGGTGAACCATGAATATATATATATATATATATCGACGAATCAAGACGAAATATCGAATATAAATGTCGACGTTACGCAGCGGGCAATTCAATTTTGTATTCGTTTTCAATCGAAAAAATACCGCTTTGACAACTACAAACATACACCCGCACAGCCGCGCGCTTATGCAAGGACTGCACATTGCACATCAAGGGCGGATCCAGCCGGCCGTTTTTTTTTGGGGGGGGGGGGGGCAATCCATTTTGAGCGGACATTACCTACCCAATTTCGAATTTCTTACCGGATTTGGGCCACTTTATTTTGCAACCACACGATTTCTAATGATGTCTTTATTTTGATATTTTTGTGTTTTTCGCTTCTCGACCCTTTGGGATATCGACAAAGGAAAGATATCAGCTTACAGTTTGTATTGTTCCGACATTGCCTTACAATGAGCAAAACTATGTCAATTGTCAGCTGTACCCAGGGGCGTCGCCGCTAATTTTTGAGTGGAGGGGTCGGCTGAAATGACAAAAAAATATACCCCATTTTTGTATTGGTGTAGTTTTAAGCCTTTGCAGCATTTTTAATGTGGATTTTCATGTTATAGTAGGTACTTGTTATTTAGCGCCGCGAAGCGGCGCGAAATTTTGACGGGTTTGTCTGATAAAACCCAGAAGCATAGGCGGTGGGCCTTATAGAGAATACAAAGCTAAACATGCTATTCACTAAATTCACCGTTACAACGAACCGAAGACGATGGCGATGGCTCGTTATGACAATGGCCACTGATGTGACGCCGCGAAACGGCGTGAACATTTTAGTTTTAGGTCGTGGAAAACGAAATTGTAATATTGGAACCAGACCGTGCGTGGAGCCAAGCCTCAGGTAACCCCTATTCCTGGTTGCACATCTCGGTATGACGAAAAATATTGAAATTAAATTAGTTTTTCATATATATATTCTTCGGATAGTAAATCACGATGACCGGTGGCAGTCAGCGCTCAATAGTACATATAGTAATAATAAATGTATACATACACAGAATGTATGTACCGAACTGTAACCAGACTTGTCAATGATTCAATGTGAATCGACTACTTTTGATTGAATCATTCTTATTTCAAATGAATGACTCATGAATCGATTCACCTCATGCGCAAACCTGTTGTGAGTCACTGATTGAATCATTCATACAGAAAAAATAGGCTGATTGAATCATTCATTGCTCAAAGAATCATTCTTTTTTGGTCGAACAGCGTAAACTGTCCACAAAATATGCCAGCGGCCCAGCATTCAGCTGTGCCCTGTGGACAAACCAGGCACTTAATGGCCACTTATATGAGCTCTGTGTCCTGAGCTGTAGCCTGTAATTCATCTATGCGTAAAGAAAGCGAGGCTTTGTGTCCAACTCCAGTGGGCACAAAGCCACTGTTCAATCAGCCTAGGTGAATACCTTGGAACTGGTAGGGTTAGGGGTAGGTACCTAAATACTTAGAAAAGGTAACTAACTCATACTTTGGTTCATAAACCACACAGTACACGCACATCTTTTTCACACGAAAAATTATCAAAAGGTCCTTTTCCTAATTTCTAGGCTATACCATATCAAAAACTAAATCATAAACACACATTTGCATGACCTCCGCATGTCCCAAATATCACTGTCGCATCGGCGCCGCTTTATTCCACATCATGCTTTATAAAAAATAATACCTAATGCAAAATCAAAATAAATGTTCTATTCGCTTAAAAAAGTGAAACGTAAAGTCATTAATGCTTTTGGAACTTGGAATTTGCAATTATAATAAATATTATAAATATCATTTTATAATCAAAATAAACAACACGCGTGTCCAATTGGCTCGCATTCACATTCACATTCGGAAATACATTCGCGTACTATTAGGATTGGCTTCAAAATTGGTGCACAGATAGATCACGACCTAGAGATCATTCTGGTAAAATCTTAGAGTCGCACATTTAAAATCAAAGGAGTTAGAGCAGGTCATATGTTTAAGGTCAAACAGCAGACTATTCTGATGTGCATGCAAATTGGCACACAGGTAGAGCATGACCTCCCTATCACGCTCATAAAATCTTAGAGTCGCAATTAAAAATCAAAGGAGTTAGACAAAGGAGTCGACACTTCCCTTTAATGTTGAGTGATTGAATCAAGATTGAATCATTCATTATGGTAATGTTGAATGATTGAATCATGATTGAATCATTCATTATGGTAATGTTGAGTGATTGAATCATGATTGAATCATTCATTATGGTAATGTTGAGTGGTTGAATCATGATTGAATCATTCATTATGGTCCGTGAATCACTGTGAATCGACTCATGACAAATATGAATCATTGACAAGTCTGACTGTAACACACAACTATGTATGTACCGAACTGTAACGAACAACTGGTAACAGTGCAAATGGTCTGAAAGCAGCAAGAGGCAGAACGACTTTTCCGCACATAAATGGTCCTTGCGGATCTGGAGGAGCCTGGGGCGAGATGGCTTGGGGAGATGGTCCTGGCCTGGTCTTCGGTCCAGCAAGTTGGACACCGCTGGAGCAGCTTCCGGGTGCCGATGTCCGCGTCTTTGCGGTCGCGTCGCCTTTTTGTTCGGAACTGGTCAGACTAGCTAAAAACGTATCCCACTTGAAAGTTAATATTGTATGAAGGGATTGAGCCCTGGGGCTAGCAATTAGGTACCGCCAAGGAGAGACTCTGCCAGACACTTAATTAATTCGTTTGCCCATTTTCAAAATTTGTATAAGCAATTGCCTATTTTGTGTCATGCCGCGAAGCGGCGCGAAATTGTCAAGTTTTGAATTGTGGATAGCTGGTTTCAGACTGCTCCCAAGGCAATTTTTACAACTGTACGTCCAACCGGTTTTTTTTTGGGGGGGGGGGGGAGGCGGTAAATAATAGTTTCAGGACCTTTGGGGGGAGGCATGGCCCTTGTGTCCCCCTAGATCCACCCCTGTTGCACATTAACATTGGACATACCTATTCATGACTGCCTGTGAGGTCTGAACTAAAAATCACGCGACTTAAAACAAAACATCGCGGTTTATGTCGGTCTTCTGCTATAACAACTGCGCTGCCGTAAACAGATTTCACAATGAAAATACAAAAATAAGGGAAAGTTTATCAAAGAAGGAAAGGAAATATCAGCCAATAACTTGCAAACGGTAAATCGCACATACATTCAAATGGTACCCATCGCTTCGGTGCATCATGACGGGTACAGTGGTGAATTATAATCAAAGGGATCGGCCCAGGCGCACAACCAGAAAACACATTTCGGGAGGGGGGACACGGCTGTTGGGGTCGTCATCTTCAGTCCAAAAGGGGCCTCATTTCCGATCCAAAGGGGTACCGCCGGCACTCACGACTCGAGAGGCGACACCTGCACTCGCAGCCCCCCCCCCCCCCCCCACCCCCCATGCGAGGCATGCAGGGGCGCCGACTGTTCAGTCATGACTCACAACGCATTATGCCGCCCTCGGAAGGTATCTCGTTGACTTCGGAAGTATGGGTGGATCTTTTCAGATTAAAGTTAGTGGGGAAAACTATGACATTGCCTGGTTGTTTTGCATGTTTGAAGTGGAAATGGTCATTTTAACGCCAGGGACCGTTTCAAATCTGACAAAAGTTGGTGGGGCAAAGCGGGAAGTTGCTGGGGCTCCACCATTTGAATAGGAAACTCCACCCGCCCTCGCAAAACATCTTGCCGCCCTCGAAAGGCATCATGCCGTCCTTGGAAGGCATCATGCCGCCCTCCTCGGAAGACATATTGCCGCCCTCGGAAAGCATTTTGCCGCCTCAGAACGCATTATACCGCCCTCAGAACGCATTATACCGCCTTTGGAAGGCATCATGCCGCCCTCAGAAGGCATTTTGCCGCCATCAGACGACATCTTACCGCCCTCGGAAGGCATTCTGCCGCCCTTAGAGCGTATTATGCCGTCCTTAGAAGGCACCATGTCGCCCTCGGAAGACACCTTGCCGCCCTCGGAAGCATCTTGTCGCCATCGCAACTGTAATAAAGGGGCGCCACATTTTGGAAGAGGGGCGCCCATGAGCTTGGGCCAGTGGCGTGCGCATAAATTCACAAAGGACCAGGTCATTGCCTTGAGGGGCGCCACCCAATCGACAGGGGCGCCACCAATATTGGTGAACATTTTGCAGGGGGGGGGGGGGGGGGGCGCCTCTCCTTCCTCACGTGCTCGTCGTACTTTTAACATTTTGTGGGGCGCCATCACTAGTCGGAGGGGCGCCGTCACTAGCCGGAGGGGCGCTGTCACTGGCCGGAGGGGCGCCATCACTAGCCGGAGGGGCGCCGTCACTATCCGGAGGGGCGCCGTCACTCGTTGGAGGGGCGTGGTCACTGGCCGGAGGGTCGCCGTCACTGGCCGGAGAGGGGCGCCTCACTGGCCGGAGGGGCGCCGTCACTAGCCGGAGGGGCGCCGTCACTGGCCGGAGGGGCACCATCACTATCCGGAGGGGCGCCATCACTATCCGGAGGCGCACCGTCACTAGCTGGAGGAGCGCCGTCACTGACCGGGGGGGGGGGGGGGGGGGGCACCGTCACTGGCCGGAGAGGGCAGTCACTAGTTAGAGGGCGCCGTCACTCGCTGGAGGGGCGCCGTCACTATCCGGAGGGGCGCCGTCACCCGCCCGAGGGGCGCCGTCACTGGCCGGAGGGGCGCCGTCACTGGCCGGAGGGGCGCCTTGACTGGCTGGAGGGGGCGCCGTCACTGGCCGGAGGGGCGCTGTCACGGGCCGAAAAGGGGTGCCCTCACTGGCCGGAGCTTGGCGCCGTCACTGGCCGGAGGGGCGCCGTCACAGATCGCCAGCTTTGCATGGGCGCCTCGGGTCCAAAGGAGCAGGTCATGACCTGAATGACCGTATACTCGGTACGCCCCTGGCTTGGGCCCTCACTGACAGGGGCGCACACATACTGGCGGGGCATTTTTGGTGGCTTTTTTAGTTTTTCCTTGGTTGTATTTTTTTAAAGTTTTTTTTTTAAAAAGGGGCGCCTCCGGCGCCCTCTCAAAACCCAGAACAGACCCACTTTTTGAGGGGGCGCCTTCGGCGCCCGCTCCAAAAGTGTGTGTGGGGGGGGGGGGGGGTGTCCGGGGCACCCGGACCCCCCCCCCCCCCCGGTAGCGACGCCCCTGCATCTCAGGTCAGGTCACGTGACCACACTTCCAAATAAGTTTGCGGTGGTACCACAGCCTCAGTTTTTGGCCGATCGGTTTCAAACTTACAGGATTTCCTAACGTCATAGGTACCTACAATTCGAATATCTAGGATTTTGAATATCGGTGACCTAAGGTCGCCGATTTTGATTAGCATCCATTGATGCATTGATAGCTGATTTAAAGCAAACTTTCCTTAGTTAAAGTTGATTAGATTTGCTTCTATATCAGGAAATGTGTCAATTTTGCACCGATTTCAGGCGGTTTGGGGGTGGGGGCAATTGCCCATTTTGCCCAACCGTAGACCCGCCACTGCGTCAGTGCGTAATTTTAACGACGACGCGCCAAGCAGACAACTGACACCAAATGTACTGCTACCAAAATTTGCCATTATATCTAGTAGAACATTTAATGGGAAAAGGAAGGAAAAGCAAGGTATACGATACTGCCATAAAAGCAAAGCTATATAATAATAATACTTATGACATGCTATAAAAGAAAACAACAAAAAATGAAAGTGACATGAACAAAAGTGAAAGTGAAAGTTTCACAAAAGTGAAAGTGAAAGTGACATGAAAGTGACAAGAGGCTTTCATATT
>JAXIVJ010001799.1:120000-126736 GCA_036785665.1 Chirona hameri
ATATTGTGCGTTCTGTTTGTTGTGATTATATGCCCGGCGATCTTCTAAAACTAACAGCGATTGGAAAAAGTGGCAATGAAATCGGAAGCTCATCGATGCACATCAATGGCGGCATAGTTAGTGGTTGCGACCCTCAATTTGTGAAAATCGATTCATTTGTTTTCAACATTAGGAGTATTGTATAATTTGTCTGTGGCTGTATATAACACTATGCTTTATATTATCATGAAAAATAATAATTTTCCCCCAAAAATCTAACAAACAATAACACAAAACTGGCAATTAAATCGGAAGCTCATCGATGCACATCGATGGCGACCTATTTAGCGTCGGCGATTTGTTTACAAAGTCATTGTCATGCTTCTCGGCGCACTTAAAGGAAATAGTTCACCTTCAACATGGGGTTTTGAACTGAAATAGCAGTTTTGTAGCCCGTGTTGAGAAATCCTTATCTGCAACTTGTCTTGGCTGAAAAGATTCTCCAGCCGAAGATATTTGACTTTTTGACGAAGGAATGCGGCGCATATATGATGTACCGTACCGTCTGAAAGTGCCAGCACTGCCAGGGAGCATGCGCAGACCAATAACGCACACCATACAATTATTAATTTGAGACCTTCTGTCCTGAATTGGCGCGATGTAGGACCATTTTTGAAAAGAGAAAAAGAAACTGTATTACAAAATATAATAAAATCGTGTTCTGAAAAATATTCCGAAGGTGAACTATTTCCTTTAACCATTGTGGCGAGTTGTTCCTGATTAGTATACCCAAGTCCCGTAGCAGACTTTGTTAATGACGTCACTGCTGCCATTCTTGTGTAGCATTGCACAATATATCTGATTTTGAGTTGAAAGCTAATTCAAGACTTATTCAAATTATTGTTTTTAAGTTTGAATTTTCTTGTTAATCATTATTAAAGGTATTTTATCACTATATTACATAGTAGTTGTCACTTCAGAAACTTGTGACGTAATAATATTGTATCCAATATGCATTTCCCTCACCTTTTGCTATTGTGGCGCAGTGCCGAGTGCTTTGCGAATATTAGCTTGCCTGGGGTTCAATTCATTCCGCCCTTATTTTATTCGAGTTGGTATAGTTTGCATGTTGTTGTTATTCATGACTTATACTGATAGTCAGTCATGCTGCTCATGCATCACGGATGCTTCACGGATTGCTTCACGGATCAGAGCGCTGCTCGAACGCACGCTAGTAGCGCTTTCGTTCTCCATGGCAACCAGGCGCGAGCCAATGAAAAGCCAGATCGTATTCCCTTTCTGGCTTTTGATTGGCTGACGCCTGGTTGCCATGGAGAACGAAAGCGCTACTAGCGCTACTAGCGTGTGTCCGAGCTGCGCTCAGTTTGATCGGAAACGTCACAGAGCCTCCAAAAATGCCGCACTCGATGTAAACAATGGTAGGGAAGGACGAATTTGTCAATGACCTTCATGAAGTACACCAGGTACTTGTTTTGTATTTTTTTCCAAACTTACAACTTTGAATTTGGGAATAATTTTATTTAATTCTTAAATTTAATTAAAATAATTTTAAAACCATAACGGTAGTCTAAGCAATTGTTGCTAACAAAATCAAAAGGTCATTATTTCCCTTTAAAGGGATTCTACGGTTTTTTCCCAGAATAATTGAGTTACATAGTAAAACGTACTTATACAGGTGGTAGAAGTCCCACGGTAGCCACATTTTTCTGGAAATGACCTCTTCTGCACGTAAGGACATTCCAAAGTGCGCGGTGATGCCACCGCGTATTTTCTGCAGGACCGGCTGAGGCAGAGCCAGTCATCTCTTCTATGCTAATAAAAACACCTCACTTATGGTATATTTCCGGTAAAATAAGCAATATTTGAAAGAGAATAAACTTGTTTTGTTCCAACGACAGCAGCAGTTACCTAGTTTTCCCATAAAATTCTATATTTTTCATGAATTTTCATGTCAAAATTTAATACGCCACCACCAAATTCTTAAAGGAAATAGTTCACCTTCGGATTTTTTTTCAGAACACGATTTTATTATATTTTTTAATACAGTTTCTTTTTTTCTGTTTAAAAATGGTCCTACATCGCGCCAATTCAGGACAGAAGGTTGTAAATTATTGATTTTATGGTGTGCGTTATTGGTCTGCGCATGCTCCATGGCAGTGCTGGCACTTTCAGACGGTACGGTACATCATATATGCGCCGTATTCCTTCGCCAAAAAGTCAAATATCTTCGGCTGGAGAGTCTTTTCAGCCAAGAAAAGTTCCAGATAAGGATTTCTCAACACGGGCTACAAAACTGCTATTTTAGTTCAAACCCCATGTTGAAGGTGAACTATTTCCTTTAACGGCCGGAGATAAGAAAACCACAAAAACACAAAACCTCAACGAACAGTGTGTAGTAATACAAAGTCCCGTCAGTTTTGAATTGCATAATAATTTTGTGATCCAGTGTAGGACTTGCAGATAATTAAAAACTCTGAAATTGATCAAAAGAGGCCACCATTGGATGCATAAAATTGAAGTGGTGGACAGTAGTGCCGATCAAGTACTCGTTATTTGATACTAGTCTCGAAAAACGCCCAAGTTTTAACGCTGATAATTGCTGAAATAATGGACTAAATGAGCATTGAAGTCCCTGTTATATGTCTTAAACGTGTTTAAAGGTCATAAACTGCGAAAGAGTGCATTTACTTGCAGGACGGAAACCCGTATAATACCTTTAATGTACGACCACTTCAAATGCATTCATGCAAAAGGTCACCAACATAGCTACTGATCAGAGCATATGCTTTTGGTTTCAGGTCCTTTCAGGCCCTCACCAAGCACCAGCCTCCGTGCACGAGAAACAAAACCAGGTCCTTTCAGGCCCTCACCAAGCACCAGCCTAAGTGCACGAGAAACAAAACTGCCGAAACCAGTGATCGAACCAGGGACATTTAGATCTTCAGTCTAACGCTCTCCCAACTGAGCTATTTCGGCGACAAGAACTTGTGATATCCTTTTGTCTCAATCCATTTGAATGAAGTCGTATATTAACTAATCTTACCATCAGGCTAGGTGTGTCATGATTTCGTAAATAGATAACATTTAGTGGCAATATCCATTTACAAGATTGCCGATTGGCTAGCGGAACAAACGTTTAGGCGATCGTCACCAGAATCTAACGTCCAACTGACTCAGTGCTGCCATCTATCCTACTATCAAGCCAGCAGTTCTGACGCCTAGCCCAACTGTCGGAAACTCCTGAACCGCGTGCGACAGATGCCATTATAGTACGATTTTCCGGGGCGGGGGCGCTGGCCGTTCGTTTGTGAGCGGGCACCATCCGTCACGTATAAAAACTGTTCCCGCCGACACCGAATAGCATACGGCTACGCCTCTGCCCCAGCCCGAGAGGCGCCGCAAGCCGGCTCAGAGAACACAATAGAGTGAATAGCACCAGTGTGCTTCCGTCTGCCTGTCAGCTGCAGCGGGCAGGGCTGGATAAATGGGATACAGAGCGCCGGAGAGGGCGGTAGGGGGGCGGGGAGAGGGTGGTGCAGAGCGAACTAATCAAAGGAGAGCGTGGGGACGTCGGAGACAGCACACATTGTGGCGGGAGATGACCCACAGCGAGGGAAACAGAGGCGGCTTTACGTGGCTACTGGCTTTGTCTCGGAGTCATTTCCGTTACATTACCAATGAAAGGCAAACGGAGCCCAAAGGCGGCTGCTAAAGACAGTCGGCGAGCCAATGAGCCGTCTGTCTGAGCTTTGGAAGCCGTACTGGCCAACACAGTCAGCTGACTGGGTCAGGGGTGACACCGCTTGAGCGCCGTATAGGCCGCCTCGTCGGTGCTAAAAAAACGTGATTTGACGTCACTGGCGGCAGAGCGCTACAACAATCAAATTGCAAGATTTCAGCTAGCAATAGCGCAATAGTTGAAATTGAACAGTCTGTCGGTGGCGTGTTGCGTGCGGGTTTCGATGGCTGACGTTCGTCAAATTAGCAGCATCAGATATCACACTGGCAGTGTGATATTCCGAGGTGTCTCGATTTGCCCCAAATTTTGCATACAGGGCCTCCTCGATGTGCTGATTCCGAAAATATGCCTCTATAGGGTGGTGTTTTTGTCGTTTACGAGTTCCAGACAGGGGCGCAACCACGTCCAAAAAAGTGGTACGGACAAGTTGGCGTTGGGGGCGCCATCGCTCAAGGGGGCGCCATCGATCAAGGGGGGGGGGGGCATCGCCAAAAAAAATCGCAATATCACAAATGTGTCATTATTTTTAAAATGTGTATGTATGTATGTACCTGTAATCTACTGTAGTACTGAAAAATAATGCCTCCATCCCCATAATCAATGAGACCACTGGCGGATCCAGTGTCCCAGCCTCTCTCCGCATGGTTTTGTGGCAAAAAGGTACCCCCATTTTTTCGTCCGCGAATTTGGGCCGGTCGCTTTATTTTGGTGTTCGACCTTAAGACATTTACCTTTTTTCGGAGAGAAAAAAAAACACAAACACGCGATATTCTGTAGCATATACACATATACGTAATACTAACGTTTGTCGCATACCAACTCGCAGGGGCGTCGCCGATAATTTGTTAGGGGTGGGTCGGCTGAAATGGAAAAAATAGCCCCCATTTTTGTCTGCGTGTATTTGCTGCATTTTAAATGTAGATTTGCATATTATAGTAGGTACTTGTTATTTAGCGCCGCCAAGCAGCGCGATTTTGTTTCACGGGTTTGCCTGATAAAACCCAGAAATATAGGCGGTGGGCCTTGTAGAGGATAAAAAGGTAAAAATGTTATTAATTAAATTCAGCGTTACGAAGAACCGAAGACGATGACGATGGCTTCGTTATGACGATGTCCACCGATGTGACGCCGCGAAGCGGCGTGACAATTTTAATTTTAGGTCGTGGAAAATGAAATGTGCATATTGGAACCAGACCGTGATTGGAGCCAAGCCTCAGTAACCCCTTTTCCTGGTTGCACATCTCGGTATGATTACAAATATTGAAATGAAGGTAGTTTTTTCATATACCTACCTATCCTATTTATATACCTATCATATACCTCGATCTAATGAATTATTAGCCTCGGATAGTAAATCACGATGACCGGTGGCAGTCAGCGTACATATGATAATAATAACTGTATACATATGTACCGAACTGTAACAAACAACTGGTAACAGTGCAAATGGTTTGAAAGCAGCAAGAGGCAGAACGACTTTTCCGCGCATAAATGGTCCCTGTGGATCTGGAGGAGCCTGGTGGGAGTTGGCTTGGGGAGATGGTCCTGGCCTGGCCCCCACTATTAGCTCTTCGGTCCAGCAGGTTGGGCACCGCTGGAGCAGCTTCCGGGTGCCGATGTCCGCGTCCTTGCGTTCGCATCGCCTTTTTCGGAACTCGGCAGACTAGCTAGCTAAACATGTAGCCCGCTTAAAGGAAATAGTTCACCTTCGGAATTTTTTCAGAACACGATTTTATTATATTTTTTAATACAGTTTCTTTTTTTCTTTTTAAAAATGGTCCTACATCGCGCCAATTCAGGACAGAAGGTTGTAAATTATTCATTTTATCGTGTGTGTTATTGGTCTGCGCATGCGCCATGCAGTGCTGGCACAATTCAGACGGTACGGTATATCATATATGCGCCGTATTCCTTCGCCAAGAAGTCAAATATCTTCGGCTGGAGAGTCTTTTCAGCCAAGAAAAGTTCCAGATAAGGATTTCTCAACACGGGCTACAAAACTGCTATTTCAGTTCAAAACCCATGTTGAAGGTGAACTATTTCCTTTAAAGGAAATAGTTCACCTTCAACATGGGGTTTTGAACTGAAATAGCAGTTTTGTAGCCCGTGTTGAAAAATCCTTATCTGCAACTTTTCTTGGCTGAAAAGACTCTCCAGCCGAAGATATTTGACTTTTTGACGAAGGAATGCGGCGCATATATGATGTACCGTACCGTCTGAAAGTGCCAGCACTGACAGGGAGCATGCGCAGACCAATAACGCACACCATAAAATTAATAATTTACGACCTTCTGTCCTGAATTGGCGCGATGCAGGACCATTTTTGAAAAGAAAAAAAGAAACTGTATTACAAAATATAATAAAATCGTGTTCTGAAAAATGTTCCGAAGGTGAACTATTTCCTTTAAAGGAAATAGTTCACCTTCAACATTAGTTTTAAACTGAGATAGCAGTTTTGTAGCCCGTGTTGGGAAACTCCTATCTGCAAGTTTTCTTGACTGAAAAGACTCTCCAGCCGAATATTTTTTTTTTTTTGGCGAAGGAATGCGGTGCTGGCGAAATAATGTACTGGTTCTAGCCCGGGCAGAGGCTATACCATCAGCCAATCAGCTTGCAGCTGGTGCTAGCAAGCGAACCGCCGGCCGCCGGTTGGCACATCTCCAATGTGAGTCTATCCTTACGCGACTACTTTCGAATCTGATTGGCTGAACCATTTTTTTTACATTCGCGTGACGTCAGGACTCTGACTCAGAGAGTATGCATATAGTTTTGATACAAATACAAAGTTACGACCTTCTGTCCTGAATCGGCGCGATATAAGACCATTTTTGACACAATACAAATAAATTGTATTAAAAAATATAATCAAATCGTGTTTGGTAAAAAATTTCCAAGGTGAACTATTTCCTTTAAAAGTCACTGGCGGATCCAGGGGGTAGGACATCAGGGGAAAAAGCCCCTCACAGGAATCTGGGGGGAGGGTATTTAATACAAGTA